>JANHFO010000867.1:16580-29847 GCA_032468095.1 Pareas carinatus
AATAACATGCAATTTATATTTGTCAATGTGATACCCGAGGATTTTGCTTTCTTTTCAATCTTAAAATCTCTTTTCATTCAGGAAGTAACACACAGTTCCTAATTAGGCTAGTAGACTTCCTTAATCTTGATGCTTCCATGTGTGTGGACTTCAACTCCCAGAATTCCTCAGCCAGTCTTGCATGATAAATCAGATAGGGATCACAACCAGATAAGCTTACTCTAAATGTACGCTGACTGAATGTTGCTAGTGTGAAAGTACAGTTGTTTTCTTCCCATCTCCTTTTACTAGCGAAGAAACTGTGGGGAGGGTCTCTTCTGAGTCTCTTGGGCCTCCAGCTATCCAGTTCTGGGTTATGCTGTTCTTTATCTGATTGGTCTCTTGGCATCACCTTTTTTCCTCAGTACCCCAAGACTTTCCTCAGCATAGAAATGCTGAGAATTTATGTAGATACAGGCCACTCATCTGGACAGCTTCTCTTCAAAACTCTACTCTTGCTTGATGCCCCTGTGCAGGAAAATCATTTGTTGTTGTTGTTGTTGTTTTAGTGTATGACATTGTTACATTAGCCAAGAGACCACAATGCCATTTGCACTATCAAAGTACCAGCTCTGTTTTAGGAAAAGTTCATTGGCTTCCCAAGGCACACCATAGGAAAATGAGCTGGCTTCACACTAAAAAGATGAGCAGTTCTTTCTGCAGTGTCATCCAAGACCCCTTCCCCACCTGGAGCTGTCCTACAGATGCATTAGCCAATGTCCCAGAATACTTTCCTCAAAAGAAACTCTCAAAGCAGGTCATCCCGAAAAGTTCATTGATTTATTACAGAGGTAACAGGAACGAGAGACAGGTGAAGCTGGTTCTGATCCCTTCCCATCCAGTCTCAATGTTTTAAACAATCTTTTCCTATACTCTAGAAACTACTAACATCACATGGTATAGAGAGTAGGCAGTCAGAAATGTAACTGTTACAGTTCATCTGTTAGCATCTCCTTGGAGTAACAATTTTATCAGTAAAGAAGTATGTAAACAAATTCAAACCATTACATTAAGCACAGCAGATCTACTAAGAAATTTCTACTACTCCTCCATCCCCCTTCAGCTAGCATTGGCAAATTCAAAGCACAGTTTTCAGGATGTCTAGATTAGTGTACAATTTCACATGCATGCTGCAACCAGGAAGGTTCAGAGTCAGCAGGAATCTGACTGCCCGCACAGAGCTCCAACTCACCAAAGTGGTACCTATTCATCTACTCACAAAGAACATGCTTTTGAACTGTGAGTGGGCAGAAGCTGCAGCGAATGACAGGAGCTCACCCCACCATGCAGTGCTAGGACTCAAACTGCAGGAACAAAAGCTATCTACAGCATCATTAACCCACTGAGCCTCTAAAGTAAAACCTTTCAAATTAATCTCAGGATATTTATGTAGGAGACATAATATTTAACCACAGGCTATTACAAATAGCATTGGAAACAAGTGGGCTTAATGTTCTTTGTATTTCTTTCTCTCCTAGCATGGCTTAAATAGCGCAAAGCTAGACCTCAGAAAACAATAGATGTCAGTAATCTGTTTGGAAAATTGGCATTCAACGTCTTTGTGCGTACGTTGGTCTAACACGGCTGCTGTTTCTTACAAGTTTAGTAGACTTAGCTGTGATTACAGCCTAACACTTTGATACTGGATTTCAATTTGCAATTGTATGAATTTATGGAGTCCTGTGTGGAGGAATTAATATCTGCGGAACAATTTCTGGAAGTAGCGCATTGATTCTTTTTTAACAGTACAAGTACTAGAAAAGCAACAATTTAAAGAACCCAACACCACGATTACTATTGTGGTAAAAAAAGTAAGATAATTGGGAACAAAAAATATTTGCCGAGCCAGCAAAATTCTATGCAGTGCCTGGAAGGGCTCAATTATTTGGAAATCCATTATGTCTTAATGCAATGCAGTAAGATGATACAGTGCGGCTTTTAAATTCGTACTACAGTGTCATATTGCAGAGTCCACAAGATGACATAGCTTTCAGCAGAATGACAAAAGTAGTGTGGACCACAAGATCCACCCCTTTGGGGGATGTGATAGTGCAATACAAATAAAAAGGGGTTAGGGAAATCTTGCACAATTGCATAATGTCACTTTCTTTCTTTGGTAAGATTTTCATTATTTATAATAAAACATAGTAAATATTTCAACATAAACCATCTGAGTGTACAACTCACAAATCTCAAAAATACCAAATATATTATTAACCTTTTCCAATACATTTTTGATTCCTATTCCCTCATTTTTCATTCGAGACATATATAAAATAAGCTCCAAATTCAAAAATAATCTGAATCTTCTTTTTCTTTCATCCTCATAGTCAGACTATCCATTTCTGCACAATCTAGTATTTTCTTTATTACTTCTTCTTCTGGGGGTGTTTCTTCTTTTTTCCAGTTTCGTGCAAAAACAATTCTTGCTGCTGTTAATATATGTATAGTCAAATATATATATTGCTTACAATTTTTTTCTGGAAACATACCTAATAAAAAAATTTCAGGTTTAAACTTTATCTGTATTTGTAATATTTCAATTGTTGAATCATAAATTGCCAGAAAAGATTATCAAATGTTTTTTAAGCATCTAATATCACCAATGCTAATTGTTTTCCTGGATGCAATTCATAATATTCCAATACATTCATTATTACTCTTAAATTATTTCTAATTTGTCTCTTTGATTAAAAAAATATTGATCTTGATGTATACATTTAATTAAAAAATTTTTAAATCTCTCTGCCATTATTGAGATAAAAATTTTGTAGTCCTCATTTAAGAGGGAAATTGGATGATAGTTCTTTATTTGTGTCAAATCTATATCCTCTTTCGGCATTAGGATAATATTTGCTTCTAACCACTTTTAGGAATTTATCTTCCAAC
Source organism: Pareas carinatus (assembly GCA_032468095.1). Classification (NCBI taxonomy): domain Eukaryota; kingdom Metazoa; phylum Chordata; class Lepidosauria; order Squamata; family Pareidae; genus Pareas; species Pareas carinatus. Next base: position 19,509 of record JANHFO010000867.1, read on the forward strand.
AAAAGTTCATTATATATTTATAATGTTTAATATGTCTTGTAAAGATTTATGTTATTCCTCTGGTAATCCTTCTGGTCCTAAAGTCTTTTCATTTTTCTGTCTTTTTATAGCTTCTATCAGTTTCATCTTGTTTATTTTTTCATTTAGCATAACTATATTGTTCTGAAATTTGGGGTAAGTCATTTCTCCCTAAATATTGTATTATTTTGTTCAGTAAATTTTTTTTCTTCTTCATATAATTTGGAGTAATATTCCATAATTATCTTTTTTATTTGATTATTTTTATGTTGTAATTCTCCCTTTTCATCTTTCAAACTATTTGTCAATTTCTTCTTCTTCTGTTTTCTTAATTTATAAGATAGCCATCTTCCTGGCTTATTATTTTACCCTTTTTAATTGTTGGGCCAATTTCTCTATATTACTAAAACTCTTATTATCATGACCTTTAACAGAGTGCATCACAGGGCTACAATTTCTTAAATCAAAGGTACCTCAAATGGACTAATTTATGGAATTCATTCAAAATCTGGGATCCATGATGCCCTGGGAATGAAATTTGGGGATATTATGACTTTGTCAATTCTACAGGCTGCTGCTGCACTGTGGGTCTGCTGCTATGATCTTCATTTTCAATGTCCCATGATGACTTATTGCCTGAAGGGAATGGAAGAGGAGGGGAGGGGATGGAAAGAGAAGGCAATAATGTAATCACCTTGAATCCCAGGAAGTAGAAGTAGGCATTTAAAGAAATGCCCCAAGTTTTCTCAACTCCTTTCCTCAAGAATACTTTAGATTATTTCTGCCTCTATCTATGCTGAGTTGTAAAGAACTTTTCAAATGCCAACAACAACTCTTCAAATTAGTAATAACCACAAATAGATAAATAGTCTCACTAGCAAGAAGCCAAAAGCACCAGCCTGAAGATGATGAGAGAGATCTTGTCAAAACGTCGCCAAGATATTCTCTATCCTACACGAGAAAAGACTCAGACACATCTAGACCTTCATACCAGTACCCATGAAAATCTACGAAAACACACACACACAAATAAATATGTATATATATTTCTCACACAGACATAAACAGCCATGCTCAATCCAGGAAAACTTATATTATCTCTGTTAACTGGTTGTCCCGTCTATTTTTAAAACTTCCAGTGAATGGACCATCTATAACTACAGGGATGGTGGTGTCTATTACAACTCATTGTGGCCAACTCGCCATGGACAACTCAATGGACAACTCGCTACAGCCAACTTGCTTCAACCAAGTCACTGCAGTCAGCTCATCATGGAACAAGTCACCCCAGGACAAGAGTTACCTGAATGTCAAAGAAATAGTGGAATATAATCATTAAAGAAAAGATTCCAAAGGAGGGACAAAATAAAATGTGAATGACAAAAATTAAAATATTTTTAAAACTATTTTAAATAAATAAAATGAATTGTTGAGTTGTCCTGTGGTGAGGTGATCATGGTGAGTTGGCTGTGACAAATTGTCCTGTTTCAATTTCAAATTCTGGGAGGAAAGCTGTTCCACTGATTGATTAGTCTTACTGCCAGGAAATTTCTCCTCATTTCTAGGTCGGATCTCTCTTTAACAAGCTTCCACCAATTACTTCTCATCCTATCCTCTAATGCTTTGGAGAAAAAGTCAATCTCCTCTGTGACAGCCCCCCAAATACAGAGAGAGAGAGAGACAGAGAGAGAGAGAGAGAGGCTTCCGTGAAACACTGGGTGTATTTTCCCCAACGAGGGGGGCAGCCGCAGCCGGGGGGAGGGCCAGCATGGGACCCTCCTCGGGGAAACCTCTCTGGAAAGGGCAGCCCGTTTCGGAGTGGGCCGAGGAGGGTCTGCAGGCGGCGGGCCTGGGGAGACTCCGGCCCCCTGGCCTGAGCACAGCCCGAGGGGTGGCCGGCTGAGGAGGTGGCAGCCCACGGAGGGCGCATCCGGGCAGGTGCGCATGTCGCAAGCGCTCCCTTCTCCGGCCACTCTGCCCCTCGGGGGTCTCCGGGTCCGCCAGGCGTGGGTTCCGGGGGGGGCTCCTGGAGGACGTGTCTGGATTGCCAGGTCACTCCCCCCCCCCCCCGTCCTTGGCCTGTCCGTGCTCCAGTTGCCGGGTGAGGCCCCTTGAGGCCTAGTGGCAGAGGGCTGGCCAGAGAAGCCTGCCTCGAGTGAGCAGGAGCAGGAGGGGCCCGGAGGGTCTCTGGGAGAGAGGGAGGGCAGGTGATGCCCTGGCGGTCCCACCTGCGGGCGGAGGAGGGGTCTGTGGTGCCCTGGCAGGACCCTCGCCCCATGCTGGGCAGTGGGGTGGGGAGACCCCAGCCCCACTCCAACACCAGTCCCCTCCTACTGACGGGAGCCCAGCGTGGCTTGAGCAGTGGTGGAAATGGGCCCGCTTGAAGCTGCTTTCACACCCGAAGAGAAACGGGGGTTTCCCTCTGGTTTTAGGGCCCGTCGAGATGGGCAGAGCAGAATTGCCCCGGAAGGTGGTCTGGGGGCCGCTGGCCTTGCTCTTCGTCACTTCTGGTGAGAGGGCCCGCCGTTTAGCCTTTTATCTGGGCAAACCGGGGCATCCCTGGTCAGGGGGGCCTGGCCTGGCCGGTTATCCCGCTCTCCAAGTCCTCATTCTAAAATATGTGCTTTTAACGCCCTCCCGTTTCCTCCGCTACTGAGTCTGCCAAATATCTCGTGTTATTATTGGGATCTGAAGATTTTAGCCTGCGGATTCTGAAAGGCCGGCTGAGCCTGGCTGTGTGTGAGAGGACAGAGAGAGACTCGGGGCCGAGCTGCTGCTGGACCGAGGAACAAAGCTGGCCTGTGGTCGGACGAAGAGGCCCCTGTTCGCTCCCCCCGCCTGCGATGGGTGGTGGTCCTGGGGAGGCTGCACCGTGGCCTGAGGCCTCAGAAACGCGGGAGCGGCTGTCCGACTGGGCGGACTAGAGCTTAGCCCTTTTCTGCGCAGCGTCAAAGCTCCGGTTGAGGATGCACCTCTACTGCTTCTCCACGCAGGGCTGGGGTGGTGCCCCCCAAAGTGGACCCCCTACAGGGATGAGTTCTGCCTCTCTCTCCCGGCTGCTCCTGCTCTCTCCTGGAAGGAGGCCAGAGTCTTCTGCCAGGACCGAAAGGCGGATCTAGTTGTCATCAAGGATTACAGCAAGCAAGTAAGAGAGGGTCTGCAACCCGCACCCTGTCGGGGAACGAAAAGAGGAGTGGGAGGCAAACCCTCCCTGCGGGGGCTTGGCTTGGGGCCAGCTGCCGCGGAGGCAGCAGCTGCACCGGCCACAGACGGGCCTTAGAGCACAGACAGGCTTTAGCCTGCCCACTTTCTGTAGGAGTGGAGAAAATGCTGCTGTGGATCCAGCCTTGCCTTTGAAACTTGCCTTGGCACAGATGTTCCTGAGGGACCTTGTGGGAGGCGCCAGGGGTCATGCGTCCTACTTCTGGATTGGCCTGGCCTGGCGGGAAGCTCAGCTCACCTGGGTGGATGGCACCCCAATATCACAGAGTTGGTACAGGTGAGGGGGGGAGTGTGGTGCGTGGTTGGTGGGTGTCGCAAGGAAAGGGGGGGCTGGTCTAACGCATGGAAAGCCGGCAGAGGTGCCCAAGGGGCGAGTCTGCCTGTCCCCTCCCGTCGCTCCTGCCCGGGGAAGGCCGTCCATGGTGGCCTCCGTGCCGCGGAGCACCGAGGGGCGTTCTTTTGGCATGCCGGTCCTCCTTGCGTCGCCTGCAGCTTAGCCCTTGGGTTCTTCCATTTCACCAGCCACTGGCTCCAGGGCCACCCCGGGAAGGGCCACTGCGTCCAGCTTGTGGGGATCTACGCCGCACAGTGGAGAGACTGGGACTGTGAGGCCAGCACTTCATTTGTCTGTGAGAAGCCAGTCACAGGTACGGCAGGAGAGACACTTGCGCGGCTCTTCCTCCCTCCCAGCCCCAAGCCTGGAGGAAGCACAGCCCACGGCCGGCGGGCGAGAGGTGGGGCCGAAGGAGGGGCGCGTGCACCCTGGCCATGCAGGGAAAGGCGTCCCCCTGATCAAAGCTGACTCAGGGCATGCCGGTGACGCACACTAGACGCCCTCGGGACAAGCAGGCGGAGGCTGTGGGAGGGCCTGTTCCATAAACCAAGGAAAGCCCAGATGCTTGTGGGCTCAGTAAAACATCCCGGATGAGATTGAAGGAGTGAAACAATGGCGCTTTTTATTCTGAAGTCATGGAAAACATGAAGCCATGCATAAAAAGCGGGCTTGCCGAAGTTCTCTCTCTCTCTCTCTGGCCCAGAGAGAAACTGGGACCCAGAGAAATGGCCGCCTCCACCTTTACAGAAGCCAAGCAGGAAGCAGGTAGCGAGTCCGGTCACTCACATGTGTTTCAGACCGTTCCCCCAGGAAAAATAATGCCCACCCGGCTGCGTGTGTCTCGCCCTCGAGTGCTGGCAGCTTTCTTAACAGAGGAAGGAGTGATTCTCCTCTTTATGAAGCAGTTTCAAACCTCCCCCCTCGCCCCCCTGCTCTGAACGCCCCGTCCTGCACGGAACTCCCTGTCAGGGAAGAGCAAGTTCCTCCTGGCACTTTACAAGCTCAGCGAGGGGAGAGAACACGCCACACAGACTGTGTCACGGCATCGAGAGAAGGAGAGCCCCGTGACAATCCGTGGTACACATGCACACGTCCCTCTTTCCCCTTCTACTTCCCCCCTCCCTCCCCCCAGAGGCCCATGTCCCTCTCCTTGCATCTCTCTCGAGGTGGGCTGGAGCCCGAGGGCTTCGGGGAAGGCCTTCCAAAGTTAGGCCAAATGCACAGCCTGTCGGCAAACCTCCAAAGAAAGACCTGTGTCAGCCGCTTCCTGCCCAGCTCCCACCTCCGAAGAGCTACCCCCCCCGGGGAGCGGAAGGGGAGCGCTGCTGGATCCCGTCCCCTCGGTGTGCCGCCGGCTCCTCTTTGAGTCCCACCCGGCGGTGGAGACTCTCCACGGACATTGGGGAAACGCGCATCCTTCTCTCCCCCGTCCAGATGCCCTTTCCAGCAGCACCAGGAAAGTGCCTTTCCGCTCTCGCTGCTACGCCTTCCATTTCCCGTCCTTGCGGGAGCAGAGGTCGTGGGGGGAGGCCCGGTCTTTCTGCCAGGAGCGCGGGGGGAGCCTGGCCATTATCCACGATGAAGAGGAGAATGCCTTTCTCTCGGGTAAGGCGTCTGCCGGTTTCTCGGGGGCTTCGCTTGGGTCCCTCGTCGGTTTTCAAAGAGGCCATCAGAAGCCACCCGACTGGAGTGCCCAGGCCCCGCCGTCCCCTGCCTTTCCTCCTCGGCTTCTGCTCTTCTGAGAATTCCTTGTCCGCCCCACGGAGTGGGCGGTCAGTGCTCTTCCAGCGACCCTCCCCTGCTGGTTCCTCCCTCCCTCCAGGCGCCTTTCCCGAGGACGGCTGGCACATGTGGATCGGCCTGCGCTTGGGCGCCCTGTGGAAGTGGAGCGACGCCTCGGCCCCCACCTACCTCCGTTGGCACTCAGGTACTTTTCCGGGCGCTTGTGTGAGACGACTGAAATCTGTTGTCTTGACATTTCCTGTTTTTTAAAGAACATTTTGGGTGAAAATTAAAATGAAATCATAAATGGCAGAACAAAAAAAAGATTCCCATTATGGTGTCACAGCACAACATTTCTACGACATGATTGTGCTACTTCAATGAAAACGGTGTCAGATCTTTCCTGTGCGGAGGGAGGGCGCCACAACTTTCTGTCACACCATCTGGGAGAAAGTTCTGGTCCTATTTGCAAGAATAGGCCGCAGAGCATCCTGGGGGTGTGGGAGGCTGACTGACCCCAGCGTTCCCCCCCCCATTCAGCCCCGTCCACAGGGCAGGACCAGTGCGCAGTGCTCAGCCTCCAGCCCCTGGATGGGGAGCAGCATGGGACGTGGCAGGCCAGGCCTTGCCAGCTGCACCCCCCAGCCCAGTTCATTGGCTTCATCTGCCAACTCCAGTACGGTGAGTGCGATGAATTGGTTGGGAATTGCCGGGCTGCCTCTGTCAATACTCCGGCAGCTTCTGGGTGATCAAGGAGGCCTGTGGAACACAGTGGGAGGCGTGCCCCAGGAATCCCGTTGCGCGCAAAGCCCAGGAGACTCGGGCTGCGGTCTGCTGGGCTTGCTTTCCCCTAAAGAGCTAGACACGGCAGGCCCTTTCCCGGGCTGGGGGCCTCACACCCCCTCCGGAAGCGATCCGAGTCCGGCCATGAATCCCCTGCGCAAGTGGCCCTTCCGGGAGCTCCGTGGAGGGGCCTGACTCTCTCCGCTCTCTGCTGGCAGAGTCCTGCGACCCCCCGGAGCCTGCTGGTTTCCCCCTCCCGGGCGGGATGGCTCCATACGCCACGGCTGACGTCGCCTTCTCCCTGCCCGGCCGGGCCTCCTTCTCCCTGTCCCTGACCTGCCTCCACCCAAACGGCACCCTTTTCTGGATCCTCCTCGAGTATAATGCCACTCACACCCATGGCAGCGTCTTCAGTGAGCGGGGCAGGTTTTTGGAGCACAGGAGCTCCCCTCGCCCAGCCTCTGCCCCCGGCCTGAACACCTGGAGCTTCATCAGCTACCCAGATGGCTTCGCCTGCTTCCTCAACCACCGGGAGCACTTCCGCCTGTCGGGCGGCCGAGAGGCCTTCCTGGGGAACATCAGCTCCTTGCTGATAAGTGGGGGAGCCACAGTGGCCAACGCATCCCTGGGTAGGTGGGTCCAGCAGGGAGAGGGGGGACACCCTGCCCCCCACTCAGCCGGGGAAGGGTCTGTGCATGGCTGCCACTTCCCTGGCGGTGCTCCCGCTCTCCTGCCCACGGAGGGAGCCCTTCCAGGGCTGGTGTGGCAGGAGGTGCCCTGCGACTCTGGCCCGAGGGGGCGGTCTGCAGGCGAGAGGGAGGGGCAGACTCCCGAGCCCCCTGGCTGGGGCCCTTCAGGGGTGGGGGGCTTCGAGGGGGCAGGGAGCCCCTGTGGCCCCCCTGGGCTGCTCCCACCCCTCGGCCTCTTCTTCCAGAGTACCTGCTCTCCTCTGACCTGCGCTTCCCCCAGGGGAGCAGCCTGCAGCTGGAGGACGCTGTCCACCTCTACCTGGGCAACTTCACCCTGGGGCTGTGGCTCCGGAGCTCCTTCCTGGGCTCGCCTCGAATGTGCCCAGTCAGCTACTCCTCCAAGGGGCAACAGCGGCCAGAGTTTGCGCTCTTCCTTCTCTCCCCTTCGGGGCTGGAATTTCACGCCAAGGGGTGAGCTGGGCAGGGGCCGTGGCCCCGACCCTCCCTCCCTGGGGCCACCCCACATTCTTGGCCCCTTCCTTGAGGTCCAAAGGGCTGCCCTCTCTGTGCACCGGCCGAACGGCTCTGCCCGGGAATCTGGCCCCATCCCACGGCCGGCTCTGGTTCCGCTTGCAGGGCCCTGCTGTTCGGTGGCACCCGGGCCTTCCTGTTGGACGGATCTTGGCACCACCTGGCTGTCTCAATCTCCAACGCCCCCGGCGTCCCTCCCTTCGAAGCCTTTGTGGATGGGGAGGCCTGGCAGCCGGACGTGTCTGAGCGCGGTGGCTTCCTGTGGAAGGGGCTGTCCCTAGGAGGGAGGCTGAGCCTGGGGCAGCTGGAAGGGGGCCACGGGGGTGAGTCCTGGCTGAGTCCCCCAGGGGTGGTTGGCACCGTGGCATCTGTGGTAGGAGTGATGGCCATTACCACCTCGAGGGCCCTCCCCCCTTCCTCTATAAGGCCTGTGTCAAAGCAGGAGAAGCGCCCAGCCTCGGCCTGCTGGGGCCTGTGGGCGTGGGCGTTGCCTGGGGCCAGGGTCCTGCTAACAGGGGCCGCCTTGCAGGGGCCAGCTTCTACCTGGGAGACCTGAGTGAGGTGAACCTGTGGGACCGAGCCCTTCCTGAGTCTTCCGTCAAGCAGCTGGCAGCCTCCAGGACCAGGTGGAAGTTCCCAGGGAACGTGGTGAGCTGGAGCCAGCTGGTGGTGAAGAAGCCTCCAGGGGTGCAGATCAGCCACCCCAGTGAAGAGCCAGGTGAAGCCGCGGCGGGTTGGGCGGACACCAACTATGGCCGGCGGGCTGAGTTGGGGGTGCTGCTTCTGCCGGTCTGGGGGTGCCCCTTGGCAGGAAGCAGTCCGCCTCTTGGCTGCCCCCTTTGCGGAGGCTGAGCTGCTGCTGCCTCAGCCCCCAGCTGGAACGGGGTCTCTCCCTGACTGCTCCTTTGGGGCACCTGCCCTCAGCCCCACCTGCCTGGAGCTGGTCCGCGGCTCTGGGGCTAGGCCCCCGGGGGGCTAAGGCAAGGGGGATCGCTCCCCGAAGGCAGAGAGAGGTTCGCTCCGGTGCGGTGAAAACAAACCGCGAACCGGAGTGTTCTGCTTCGCCCCCCCACCCCACCCCGTCCCCCAGCGCGTCCTTTTGTGTGGTTTGGCCTCCTTTGGCTCCGAGGGACGGCTGTGGTTCTCTGCACGGACCCCGAGCGGCTTGTCCTCCACTTGGAGCCCCTGCCCGGCCCCTGTGCCTCCCGGGCTCTCTGGGGATTGCAGCTGAATGGCCGACTCCGCAATGTGGCAGACCCTCCTGCCTGTGTCCTGGTGAGTGGCCGCAGCTTTGTTGCCTTTTTGGCCCTACCTGTTGCTCAAGGTTGGTCTCTTGGGTCCCTGCAAGCCCTGGGTCAGCCCGAAGGGGGCCAAGGCCCTGCGAGGGGGCAGGCATCCCTGAGCCCTCCAGGAAAGCGTCACTTGCTAGATGAGCCAAATGGGCCCGGCCAATGTGGAAGTTACGCCGAGGTGAGCCCCTCCGGGTCTCCTCTGTGCAGGTGACCCCCGGCGGCTCCTGGGTGCTGAGCAGCTGGGACTGCTCGGCCGACCCTCACAGCAGCTTCCGCCTCTTGCCGGACATGCGCCTGCAGAACCTCCACTCGGGGCTCTGCCTGTGCCAGGCAGCCCCCAACGCCAGCCTGTATCTGGGCACCTGCACTGCTCAGGCGCTGCACTTTTCTCCGGACTGGGGTACGTGACCCCCCCCCGTCCCGGGGACTCAGTGTTGCTGGCGGTGTCCCCCGTGCTCCCTCTGGGTCACGCGGTGCTCTGGAAAGTCCCCTGGTGGAGGGAAAGAGCTGGGGTGAACCAGAGGCGCCTCCCCGTCTTCGCCCGTCCCCTCAGCGCTGCCCAGATCGGGGCTCCTTAGAGGCCGGAGGAAGCCAGCTGCGCTCTCTCACACACACACCCCGCCGACCGGCTCCTTCCCCCCCAGATGTGCACTGCCCGCGTTCTCGGGGCTGGAGGCCTTGGAAAGACAGGTGCCTCTTCTTCGTGCTGGAGGCAGCGCTCGGGTGGAGCCAGGCGCAGCGGTTCTGCCAGCGGTTCCACGGGGGGAGCCTGCTCTCGCTGAGTGGCCCGCAGGACCTGGTGAGCCCCTGGGCTTCGGGCAGGAGCCCCATCAGCAAGACGGCCAAGCTCCAAGCTGGGCAGGAAGACACGGGCCGTGCCTTCTGTGGGGCCGATGTGCTGCAGGGTTGTGGCCAGAAATTGGGGGTGTGGGGCGGTGAGGCGCAACGGGCAGCTCTGTGGGCTTGGCTTCCAGCGGGGTAAACGGATAGTCCGATGGCTGGGAATCCCACCTGCGGAATGCCCCGTCTGTGTGTCTCTCTGTGTGTGTGCATTGCAGATGTGGCTGCAGGGACAAGTACCTGGGAGCATCTGGACTGGTCTGCACTACAGTGGCCAAGATCTGTGGAGCTGGCTGGATAGGTCCCCGTTCAACCAGGCCTTGCGGCGGTAAGATGCCTGACACCCCCCCCCCCCGAGGTATGTGGCAGGAGGTCTCTGCTCGGGTCGACCTGCTGGGCCCACAGAAGTGGCCAAGCCTGGCATCTGGGCATCTGGGCCCCTTGGATCTCCTCTGGCTGGGCAGAAGCGGGTGCTGTGGCGCTAGCCCTTTTCTCCCACGCCTCCTCCTCCTCCTCTCGACGTCTCCACACAGCTTCATGTTCTCCCTGGAGCCTCCCGGCATGGCAGTCTGCATGCTTGCGCTGACCTCGGGCTTCCTGAAGGCCGAGCCATGCCATCGGCCCCATCGGTGGATCTGCCAGGCTCCACGCCAAAGCGGTAAGAGCCGGTGGGGAAGAGCCCAACCCCTCGCCCCTTGCCCCACAGTTCCACTGTCTGGTGAGCAGCTTCGCCCCACAAATGATGCATAGAGGAACCCAGCCGCCTTGCGGCAAGGGAAACGCTGCCGAAGGGGGCGAGAGATGGCGGGGCCGCCTAAGGGTGGCCAGGAAGGAGGCAGAGCTTCGTGGGAGAGGAGGCCCAGCTGCCCGGTCCAGCAGGGCTGCAAAGGTGGCCCGAGCAAACCCCT
>JANHFO010000871.1:0-13332 GCA_032468095.1 Pareas carinatus
GGGACTCACAACCGGCCACCTGAGGAACAGTGGTCTCCCTCGGTAAGAACTCCTCCCTAATTAAAATCGCCACACCCTCACCCCTCCTCACCAGGGCACCTGGTTGATGAAAAATGCAAAAACCTGGTGGGCACAACTCAACAAGAGGGACTCTCCCTCCTTGCTCAACCAGGTCTCTGTAATTTCACAATAAGTCACCATTTTCTTTTTTCCTTTTCTGGAATTTTATCTCCACTATTTCTTTTTCCTTTTTTAAACATTTTTTTAAGGAAAATGAATAGTGCTCACTCAAATCTATAAGTTGTTGTCAAAATCAGTTGTTCTGTGGCTTCAAAAAAGCCACGGCTCTGCTTTTTGTTTCGGCTCATCTGTGGCTGTGGCTGCTTGCAGGCAATCTTTCTCCCGAACGTTTGAAGGGCTTTCCCTTTCAGCAGGATCAGCCACCGCCTGAACCTGTCTCATGAAGGTCTCCTTTTCGTCACCCCTACAGGACATCTTTTGGACCTCAGGGGGTGCCCGGTTGGGGGAAATTCAGACTTTGAGACTAGAGGTCGGTCTCAGTCTGCTTGCTGTGATATTGAACCGGAAACTAGTTTCCCACTTCTGCTTTAGAGACAGAGAAGATGAGCTAATGATTGAAGAGGGATCTCTAGAAAACTCCAGCTATCCACTATAAGCATCACATACTGAAATTTTTCTTTAATGAGCCTTTTGCAAAATTCTGAAATTTCATCTTATTTCATATTCCTACAAAATGTTGTTCCAACTCCACCAGAATCTGTCTTTGTTTCCAATGAAGTTTTAAATTCAAATCAATAGTACTCAACTATGAATGGGCAATTAAGAGACAATTTGTTCAACTCAGATGGTAAATTATTAAAAACATGTACAGTAAGTACTGAATGAAGATAAACCTTCACTGTTAGGCTAGGAAAAGGCTCTTCTTTCTTAGGCTGTTCTTTTTTAGATCATCTCTATTTCTGCATAGCAGACTCCCTTATCCTGATGCCTTCAACATGTATTGGGAGATCATAGAAATTCCTAGCAACATTGTGGGGGTTACAAATCTCTTATCTTGAAGAGTATATGTGTTGGGATATTTAATTCCCATAATTCCTAGTCAATGTATATAGAATGTAGCAATGTATATAGAAAGTATCATGCTGGGAAACATTGTTTTCTTAGCTACTAATGGGGTGTGTTGGGATATTGTAAAGTCAACATTTCTTTTGTCTACCATACTAGGCCTGACCAAAACATCAGGTTCAAATGTCTCATCTGCCAAACCTGTCACCTATTCTGAACACTGTGAATCATCACTAGACTGTCTTATAAAGCAAGAACAAAGGAAATCAGATCAAAGATGTTGCTGTTCACCACAAGCCCTGAGGAACTTGGTCCATACAATGAAAGGTCTCCATGGGGAACTAGGTTCTGTCTCTGTTGCCATTAAGAATCAAGATTCTCAACTGGAGGCTGTAGCTCACAATCTGGCTGAGTTGTCAGCTTCTATACGACTTCTGGTTGGAATATTGCCATCTCTGGTACAACATGTCCCACCTCGGTCCTTCTTATCTCCACCTGGGCAAGATGAAAGTCAACTGCAAAATCAACTATCCCTGAAGTGAAAAATGTATGAATTTTTGTAATGTAAGATATTGGCCACCAAAGTACAGGCAGAGAAAAAGTCTATCTGGTGAAACTGCCATAAGATGACTAAGATCAACATGTACAATTTTTACAGTACTAAGCATGTTATAATCAGAAAGTGTCACAATTCCTATGTTAGAAATACAAAATCAAATGCAATTGAATATTAGAGTGCATTAAGGGAAGTTGTCAGATGAATTTTTAAGTAATTGTACTGAGTGATTCATTTATTATATGATTTGCTGATTAAAACTATATTTTAAATGGTAGAGTCATAGATAATTTGAACCTGGATACTCCCCATTCATCTGTGTAGATTGGCAATTATTCTCGGCATAAAATAATTGTACTTTGTGAAATTTAATTTCTGTGCTTTTTGTAAACATCCATAATGAGGTAGGATGAGAAAAGTCAAGAGCTAAGAAAAGAATAATTCCCAGTAGTAATATATCTGTTTTTTTTGGTCCAACAATAATCTACCAGTAATTCCTAGGCAGTAAACAGTTCCAGATGACTTGACTAAACCATTTATGTTATTTCCAGTAATATTTTATTTCAATTCTACTTGCAACACTGTTGAAGAGCTTTGCTTTTTTAAGTAATAATTTTATTAAAAATTACAATATACATCAATAGAAACTGCTACAGACCAAAAAAGAAAAGAAAAAAGGTGCAGAGAAGGAAAATGAAAACAATGTATTAAAAGAAAAGAAAAGAAAAAGAATATAGTAAAAAAGAAAGAAATGTATAAAATTACTTTTCTCTTCATCACAACAAATATAAACAATTTTACTAACTTATCACTTTCTCTTAAAATGCAACAAATTATCTCTTCCCATATTCTCATCTCTTATCCATATTCATAAAACCTTATTATTTCAATCATTATGTCAGTAAAAGTTCATTAAAGTTTACCAGAGATAACAACATATCTGTTTTAACCTTAATCAAGTAAACCGATTTTATACTCCATCCTTTTACTACTAACAATCTTAAATTGGACTCTGATTGGAAGAAATGGCAAAGTGAAAACAATCCTATGAAAGACTGGGTATTATAATTGCTCTCTGGACAAGGATAGGACTTGAGATCATTTGCACATGGGCAACAGACAGCTGCTCCCAGTAAGGAGACCTCAAGACTCTTCTGGGCTTAAAATTCTGAGAGACAAGACAATAACCATCTTGCTCAAACCATGATTGCCACCTTTAAAAAGACATTTGATTCACATGCTTCCTTTTCTAATCATTTTCAGAAATTGATTGTTAATTGCTTTTCAGCTATTAGAAACCTTTGATCAACATGTGTTATAGCACTGGGTGAGTTTTCTTCAATTTTTAGTAAAGTTTTAAATGCAAGTTTTTCCCTTGAAATTAACAGCAAAAGGCTGATTAGATTTTAGAAAGTTACAAATAGACTAAGCATCTAGATAAATTTGAAATAAGACTTTGAAATTAATTATACAAATCATGGGAAACTACTTTTGTTTTGAAACCCTTTAAAAATATATAAAATAAGACTTTAAAAATTGGACTTAAGAAGAAATTAGAAAGAACTAAAGATTACAATTAAAAGAGAAAAACCCTGAACCTTCTCTTACTAAAACAGAATGAAGCAAAATATTTTAAAATTGGACCTATTGAAGGATATTTTTGAGCAATGGACTCAGAAATTCATTTTAAGAGCGACTGTCTCTATAAATAAATTGTCTTTAAATGACGTTAATTCACTTCAATAAAAAATGAAAAAGGATGGAAGAGGAACAAATATTACCTGACATGAATGAGACTGTTTTGAAAGTGGATTTTAAAATGAGAGACTACAAGAATGACATAGAAAAATATATTACCAGCTAATGTTTTGATTTGTTACTTGTATATTCCTTTTAATTATTAAGAGAATGACCTGGATAATTTTCCTATATTGGATTTACAAAGGAGACTTGCTAAAGCTTGCAAGAATTTTGTGACAAAGAAAAAATTGGAAAAAAATCAAGAATATTATATGAAGATTTTATTTCTAGTCTTTCATTTGCATCTAATTTATCCTCAAACTACACAGAGAGAATGATTATTCAAACATTTTAGTCATTGCAAGTTATATGTATTATACAGATATGTCAACGTTTCCACAGAGTATCTGACAATAATGGTTTTCTAATTAGCTTTAACTAGCAAATATTTCCCACACAGAAAGTTACTTTTCTTAAAATAAATTATTAATCCCTCCTTTTTCTTCTTTAAGCACAGCGAAACTTTCTTTATTTAAAGCTATGAACTGTTACATAATATCAATGGAAAAAATAGTTTTTACTAACTTGTTTACAATTTAAGTGAAAGTGAAGGGTGGAAATGGCCTTTAGATACAAACAGCCAGCTAGTCTAATAGCCATTGATTCTCCAAAGACTCGGAATAATTTGTTCCTTCTTTTTGTGACACTTTAAAAGGCACTAATAAAGATGCCACCATATTTATATTGTTATGCTTCTTATTGATCAATATAGCTATGCACACCATTCCATGAAAACTGAAAAATAACCTTTTCTAGCTATGATCGTCCTGTTTCCTTTAAATGTTAGCTTCACGTGACTTCTATTTTCCATCTCATTTGGGGATGGAGATAGCAGCCTTGGGCCAGCATACATCCTACAAGCCCACCTTATTGACCTCACACTAAGGACTCAGCCAGCTACATTATATTTAGCACAGTGACTAGAGAAAGGGAAGCTTGTCAGGTGCAGCTGCTGCTAAGAGATGTGGGGAGAGGAGGTGCTAATACACCCCAACATGAGTTGGGAGTGGTAGCCTGGACCTGTGACAGGTTCTGCTAAGGACAGAGCTGCCATTCAACAGGTTCAGGATCCCACTGGGGCCTTGCACCTGACCTTATTATATAAGGGCTCATTAAAAACTAATCCCACCACCTGTCCCAGCCTCCAGAAGACCAAGGCGCATTTTGTGGCACAAGTTTCTATGGCATGGTACACCGCAAGGGAATTTGTGGTTTAGAGATTTAATGTCACAAGGTCTTGTTGCATCTCTCCCCCCATGTATAATTCCTGATGGGCCTCCAATTCCAGTGAAATGACACTGCTACTTTTTTAGACAGTATAAAGATTGTATTTATATTTCCTAAAACAATATGTCAAAATACTGTAACTGGATTAAGGAACTGGAAAGAATAAAATGTTTATATGGTAGTCATTCCTGGAGTTTTGAAAACAGCAACAGACACTCTGAGATGATTTTGGTTCATCATTGCTCTGAGCATTAACATCAAGCTTTATTTGGCCCTTATTTTTAAAATACCCTCCATGGCAACCCCATTTATGTATCTGTGTTTTTTTTAATTGATTTGGTTCTCTTTTACTGTTTCTTAGTTTGTCTTGTTTCCTCTACTCTGTTTTTACACAACCTTTCTACCAAGTCAATTTTTAAGACTCTCCCATCACTTCCTTTGTTGTCATACAAGTTTACTATCACTGGATATTTCTTTCTTTTTCTTTTTTTGTTATTAACTTCTCTAGGCCTGGACTCCGTTTTGTCTTACTGGATTTTTACTGTATATAAATGGTTCCAAAATGTGGATAAATTATCCAAAATTGGGTAAAAGTAGTTTTCTTTGGGTAACAACACATGAATCCATTACCTATAACAAAAGGGACATTTAAATTAACTTAAAGATTACCATGTGTATTAAAATATGTATTTCTATTAAGATGAAAATTGGTGAAATTACCAATGATAATTTGTTGAAATGACATCAAGATAATGTAATGATATTATTTTTATAATACAGGTAATCCTCAAGTTACCATTCATTCAGTGACCATTTGAAGTTACAACGGTGCTTAAGAATGGGAAAAACAACTAGGCTTTGAAGTTCAATCAGACTTTCTGAAAAGTGGTTTTAGGTAATGAGGAGAAAGTTTGAGAAGCACTGGTGTATATTCACCTGACCTCCGTTGTCTAATGATTTGCAGAAGAGAATAAGAACCTTGTTTTCAGAGCAAAAATCCTATTTTTAGAGCTGTTGTCAGAAGCAGAGTTGCTAGAAGACAACATCTATGACCATAGGACAAATCTAAGAAATAACAATGTTCTTTTCTCATACATAAATAAAGTGAAATGGCTTCTAAGGCAGAATACAGGTAGTCCTTGACTTACAGCTACACTTGAACCCAAAATTTCAACTGCTTAGCACGGCAGTTGTTAAGTTAGTTTTGCCTCATTTTACAACCTTTTTTTTGCCACAGTTGTTAAGCCAAGCACTGCAATTGGTGGATGGGAGGAGAGGGAAGGGTTCCATGTACATGTGCACACTGCTTTCACAAATACAGTTTGGCGTGTGCATGCACACACACATGTGCACCCTCACCCACCATTTCTGTGGCCAGGTTCCAAATGGGCTACGGCCCAGTAATAGGCTGCAGCCTGGGTATTGGGGACCTCTGATCTGGTGCATTTCACTAGTTAGCATATGCCGTGCAGGAAAAAAAAATTAGAACACCTCTGACAGAAGGATATTCAGTCTTTGCTGAAATACTCTAAAGACAGTATATCATTACAGTATACCTGTAAACACCCCCTCCCGCCCAAGTGACTTCAACGGCTCTCAGAGAGAGTGCTAATGACCAGATGACTGCATATAGTATACGTCCTTCCATTCACCTTCCTTCCCACACCTTTCAGTCAGAACTGAAGAAGCTTCTTGGATGAGAAGTGAAGCTTCTTTCTCAAGGAAAGAAAACAAAGTCCAATTGCCTTTTGAATAAGCACCTTTGAGGCAATCATGACCTGAATGATTGAGAATCTCCATAGATAGTATGGTAACCATTAGATATATACACATTGCTGATGCTGATGCTTATGATCTACTTGGCATTAAACCCCAACACTTCTCATTTTAGAAATTAAGTCCTGTTGGAGACTGTATTGGGAAGTTACTAAGCAGTTATCAAGTTCTTCTTCCGCTGCAAGAGCAAAACACCTATCAGGAGCCAGTAACACGTCAGCAATGGCATGATTTCAGAAAAGACACATGCAGTTCCGAACATATTCCATCCCGCAGGCCATTTTTAGGGCTAATTGTACCAACCACGATAAAAGCACTGAAAGGCTATGTTCCAGTTCTTACATGACATGAGTTCAAAGCAGCAGTTGGTACAAAGAGTAAGAAAGAAGATGCCAATCCAATAAAATAAGTACAGCTGGAAAGTATGAATGACTTACCCTTTGTATTTCCAGGAGTAGTCCCCAAGCAACAGTTGCTTGGGCCTACCTCTGGGGTATTGTGGAATGTCCTTCTGTCATCAGACTATGGCCGCACAGGGGCTATTTACAGCATAACACATCTATTTATATAGCAACACACACACACACACACACACACACACACACACACACACACACATCCTTGCTCCATGCTGCCCCTTGGCTGCTACATTCCTTCTCACAGCTCTTGAGAATATTTCTATCTTGTCCAGAGATAGGCATCCAATGGGAATGGAACATCAACTCTGTCTTCAACAAGACAATTATGGCCGTAGAAGGGAAACTGTCACTATGCAGACCTTACAGAGAATAGAGAGCTTGATGAGTTGGCACCATACTACTTGTTAACCGGTCATCAATATTTCTGGAAGAAAAAGAAATTAATAGCTAAACTGAGCATTTTAGACTATCGAGACTATGGCTATTCTCATATCAAGGAAAGGATATGCACCTATATAACATTAACACTTTTCATGAATTAACTATGTTAATTAAATTAAAATACAAAAGTAGCCTCTGTCCAAATCCATGTTTCCCTTAGAAATCCTAGAAATTGAGCTTATCATCATCTCTTCAACACCACTCTCTTTCAGAGAATGATCAAAGGTATGAATCCTGAACATTTGCTCAAGTTGGTTGACACCATGTCCTACTTTCTCAGACATTTAGACAGTTTTTTAGGGTTGTACTTTAAAAACTGCAGGTTTCAAAGTTATTAACCCCTGTTTTACCTAGTTTAATTTTCAAGAAATCCTTGCTTTGTGCATCATCCAAATACAAGAATTCACATGCCGCACTTTTTTTTCAATCTTAGATCAATATTTGCAAAAAAGGAGGGTATAGAATAAGTAAGAAGTTATATATTTAAAGTCTTAAAAGTTGGATAAATTATTTTTCTTATTTTAAATTATTAGAATCAGTGGAAAAAGGATAACATTCTGAGTTTTGAATCCAATATGCTCATCTAGGTTCTCATCATGGAATGGATTAGGATATTTAAAGTGGTAGGCTTTGTGGAGCAGATCAGACTTCATTTTCTTGAGCTTCTTGTAGCAACATTTCAAAGTAACACGTAAAGTCAGCCCTTTTCCTTTTCGAGGTCTCAAGTCTATCTGTAAGTCATGCATTAAGTAACCTGCCAAAGTATTCTAAAGATGAGTAAAACCAATAGGTGATGCCAAGATTAAAGCCACTGTTCTCTTCTATCATAACTTTCCCATCTCAGCCCTGGCACTTAGATACATATTCTTAGGAATGCAAGCTTTTGACCTATGGTACAATCATAGAAGTAGGTATGCAGAATGATTCAGCTCCCGTGCCTGATCTGTTACAGATGTATTTTCCTCCCATTCTCCAACTATCAATCTCGTAAAGAGTAAACAAATTTATCAGGCGACCAATGGGAAGCAGCTGCTTGGAGGTCTTTGAGGGTGAATGGCTTCATGCCTGACCTTTCCTTCTGCCAAATCCAGGTACTGCTAATGTTGTGTCATGTATTAATTACTGTCTACATGCAGCCATACAAGACCAGGCTATTTTCTGTTGCAACTGATTCCTCATAGAATAATAATAATAATAAAACCTGAGCAAAGAGGCAGAAGAGATGGCTTCAAGATGCAAAATTATTTCAAATAAAAAAGTGTTACTCCCACCTTGTTAAAGGATATGGCTAACCAGGAATTAGACTTGAAATCTGTCATCACCGTTAAGGGTAAAGCTGAGATTGCTCATTAATTTTTTTAAAAAAAGCTTTATAAATTTATAAATAAAAAGCAAAATAAATACTTTAGTAACACTTGTAGGAATATATGCAACAGCTCAAAACACAAAGTTTTCAGGAACTCACTGGAAAGGACTAGCAAAATAGAATATCATTTATTTCATTATTTTAACATTTTGCAAGTGGGGATGCAGAACAAACCCATGTCATTTGTATCTGAAGCTAAAAATCCCTTTAGTGCAGTTCCACTTTAGTGGCAGAAAAAAATGCTCAATTTTTTTGGGCATAAAAGCCCTCTGAGACAGCTCTCCTTCATATTAGTCAGGTCGGCCCTATGTGTAATTATATTTTACAGAACACTGTTTATTCCAAACTCGTAGTAGAACATTTCAGTGTAAAAATCACAAAAACACATTAAAATTTAAAAGGTCTGCCATATTGAGGCAACTAGTACGATATAAGAAAATCCTCATCCTCGTTTGACAGAAAGCTCTTATATACCCTGGCATTTTTGAGGTTGCTCCTCTGTAAGAATACATCACATACGGCTAGCCAGTTATTTCATTATTTGCGCACTATGGGAAAATCTGATCCATGTTTATTATTTATTTACATGAACAACATATAACATTGTTTTACATGGCATTGTTCAGTCATATCTTTTAATTAACAGATTTTCTGTGTTACATAAGAGGGGAAGAATCCAAACAAAGAAATTATAGAAAATACAGATTAGAATTAGTAGATAGAATAAAGAATCTCATGGAATTTCATTTTGAAGTTGAGCAAATCTCAACTAAAAGCTTGATTTAGAAAAAAGACTCCTGTGCCATCACATGAATTTCTGCATATGTTCTTATAGCAGGAAGCAGCTCACCCTTTAAATCGCAAGCCAGCCTTATGTGCCCAGAAGGAGTTATCTGACTCCTGAGACCCAATAGGAAAAAAGAAGTGAGGTTTTGTCAGGTTTGGGTAGGAAGCATTTGGAGTCTTTCGCGAGAAACTTGGCTGGAGTCCAGGTTGACGAGTTCCCTCAGGAAAGATTGGAATTGAGTTATTAAACTATGGTAAGAATAGCATTTAAGATTTCTTTTTGTATTTTATTTTTTTTAACTAAGTATGTGGGTAACCTCATATGGTTTTCATAAGGTTTATTTTCTATTTGAATCTTGGAGTTAACCGATGGCCTTCCACCATTTACCTCAGTTTGGCAGAGCTACTGACTCCCTCAGTTTTTGTTTGGTTTTCCTTTTTATCTTTAGCAGACATGGAGTGTGGTGAGAATACCACCTGCAATCCTCCCCTGGTTCCCTAGAGGGCTGGTGTGGAAGTGAGAAATTGGTTTATAGGGAAGATATGGTGCCAACAATAACAAATGGACCTAATCTTCCAGTTGCTGTTCACCCAAAGATGCAAAAAAAAGGACCCCAGAACAAAAGGATCTCTGAAAAGTAGCTGGTTCAACCTCAAGGTGTTTTCTTCCCTATTATAACTCTAATCTGAATAATATTGGTGGAACTATGATGCAAAACAAAAATTGTATCATTGCTTCTTCCAAAGTTTTTGAAATTTTGAAATCAACGTTTTTCCATGTTATTTTACAATATTCCCAATAAACTTTGTATTCTCAAAAGGAGAGTATTGTATTTGAAACAAAGCAGCAGAAACAACAGTATAATAGCAAGAATGGGATATGGCCAGGTGAAAAAGAAAAGGGAGAAAAGACAGAATATGACATTGTAAGTCCCATTAATGAATAATATTGTATTTTTGGCTATAATACAAGCTTCCCAGAATATGGACTTAGGACTCAGTACTCTTACTGCCATTTTGAAAATGGATATGATCTTATATATGGTTGGCCAATTTGCTAATTTATTGTTGATTTTTAGATACATTTGTTGCTTGCTCCTTAAATGATTTTGGGACACTAAATTGTACTAAAGAGGAGGCATACTCTAGCATTAGTGGCAATTTGGTTCAATGTGTTGGAACTGTCAATGAAAAAGCAGAAAAAGCCTCAGAATATGGGGCTCACTATACAGGAATAGTTAGTCTTGAAAGTAGCCTGTACTTACTATCCATACATTTGTTTAACCTGTTTATTTTTAACTAAGGTATCCACATGTAGAAAACGTATACTGATCAAACTGCAGTTTTTCTAACAACATTTCTCCAATACTATGAAAAAATAGTGATATATTATTCTTGCACTGGACATCATCCAAAGTTTATCACCTTTTCTAACTATCCATACAAGAATTCTTAGAGTTCTTGCTGTACAGTTAAGGAGTATTTGGTCTATAGCAAGCTGGTATCTCTTCTTTTATCATTAGACATTTTTATATAAATCTATATGCTGCCCGTCGCCCTGATAAGGCAACTCTGGGCACATTCTCTACACATCCTTATTTAGCTCTTGTTATACTTAGTGTTTTCTGTTATATATAGGGACATGTATATAACAGTTTTATGGCTGTAATAAACAATTTGATTTGTATTGAATTTAACATTAGACTCCATTCAATAATATTCTCCTGGCAGGACACACGTTTTATGTGCTGCCAAAGAACTGTTGACAGGGCACAGCCTCTAGAAATAGACCCCATAAAATTTCCATTCCTCACAAGCCCAGATGTGAACAGAAATTGGGGATACAGTATGGGAAATTTATTTATTTATTTAATAGCATTGATCAGAGAGGATTCTTGCATGAATTATAAATGAAAATTTGGAGGGACATACAGGAAGAAGGAAAAATGCACTGAAAACTTGCACTTTCATCTTCATCTATCTATGATTTCTATATATTAGACATGTAATATGGTATGTCTGAATTGCATTGGGTAATACAATGTCTGCAAGATAATTGTGCATTAATAGAAAAATAGATATGATGGAAATAAAATTTGCTTAGAGTTCTAGGTTCTGATTGAGAAAGTTTTTGATTTTTTTTCATTGCTGAACCTGCCAATAAAAAGCTGTAAATTCTGGATAATATTATATTACAATTATTTCATAACTGTGAAACTTAGTATATTTTCACTTATTTAATTGTTTAAAATACTATATAGTGAGAGTGCAATTAGTTCAAAAAGCTTTGACTCTTTCCTGTATTTGGACATGATGAGAACAGTGTCCAAAAGACAGCTAGACAGATGACTGTGTTCAAGAGCTACTACACTGAAAGACGTGAAGGTATTTAAGTGTGTGTATACACTGATTCTGAACAGTTCACATGCACCATCTCATCACAGCCTAAGCATGGGTGTGAAGCTGGAATCTTATGTCTGAAAATTCAGTCCCTTTGCCAACTTATCCTAGTGCTGTAGGAAACAGTTACATAAACACAACTGTCAGCATCTCAACATAGCCCTGTTCTCAGAGCAGATTAACTGTTCCAGGCACAACACTCTGCCCCCTCCAGGAGGTGCTCTTCCTAAGGCACAAAAAACCCTGTAATTCCTGGATATAGCCTGAGCATCATAATGAAACATAATTCTACTTATATTTCACAAAACAGTATCTCCAAACTCATGAAGAGCTATGGTTATATACAGAGGAACAAAAGTTCATTCCTCCTTCAGTCTTTTCTACTGTAAGTGGCATAGCTGAGGACTTACATCCTTGGGGGTCAATGTGTGTTGCCCATGTCTCATACATGAATCCATATACAAAACTTTGGTCTCAATGCATATCACTACTGAGAGTTAAGCACAGTGCAAGCACTGTAAGCTGCTAGCATGAAAATCATGCATTCTTTTAAACAAGGAAATAAATTTTAGGGCGATATAAAATTGGAGCTTGAAGAGCAGAAGTCCAAAATAGACATAGCCACAAAATCTGAATCATAGCAGAAATCATGTGCAAGAACAAAAATCACAAGCAGCTAAACTACATTCCATGCTACATGTTCAAGCAATCTTCATCATCTTATTATATATATATTTGTTAGCTAAGTGAGAAATTTACCCAAAATTGTTTATTCTGACTTTGAAATGATTTTTCTTGTTCATTTATACATGCATGTGGTTTTGGAGAAATTGCAATAACTAAAAGTAAAATCATATATTTGGAAAATTATGGCTGTATGTCATTAATACAAATATTGAAAATAATACTTTATATCTTTAATAAAAATATATTTTATATTTTCCAAGACTTTTGTCAGAGATTAACTTTGTTAAAATCAAATATGCATAAAAATATAGAATATAAATGTTATATTTCTACCTCTGACAAGTTAATTCAAAAAGTGGATAGAAAGAAGTTAGGTTAAAAAGAAAGTGACTAACTTTATGTTAGATATGACTGCAATTAGAGTAAAAATGTATACCAAATTTCCCACCAAATAAGTTGATATATATATGCTGGCACATAAATAAATTCAGGGAAGATCAGGATAGTTCTATTTCGAGCTTATTAGCTCTCATCAGCCAGCCATATCCCTTTACTGGGAATTGAACTCTGGAAGTCTCATATCCTAGGCAGATGTACTGACCACCAAGCCAGGAGTTCTCTTCCTGTGTCAGCTTGCTAGGGAGGCAGTATTTTAAAATCATGTTACAACCCCTAGTATGGCCCCTTTTATGGGAGGAGGCAATTGCCTCCTTTTTCCCCCCATCCTTCAATTCAATCTCAAGAATCATCAGGTAGAAAGCCAGTACTTTTATGTTGACTTTTGTTAT
>JANHFO010000872.1:6342-23635 GCA_032468095.1 Pareas carinatus
GATGATTGCAAGGGGCCACAGGAGGCCAGCAACGCCTGTGGGGGTTACAGGGGGGAGGTGAGGGGGGCTGTCTGTCAGAGTGGCCCATGGTGAAATTGAGCTTGAGCTTCTAGGAGAAATGACTCCAAAGCAGACTAAGAAACTTGGCCTGCTTCATACATAGAAGACTAGGTTGCCCAAGGAAGTGCCCATAAAGAGCCTCTCTCTTCAGGCTCTATGCCCCACCTCACATTCTGCCCATGTTTCTCAATTGGCCACCCTTCTCCCTATGATGGGGAAAGTATCCACAACAAATCCCCAAAATCACAAATGCATCCGCAGTTAGAAAAGGTTGGACAGCCTCCATTAATGGCTTATCTATACATCCGGCTTGCTGCAGGGAGAAGACAACTCTACCCAGCATTTGACAAGGGCAAGACCTTTGACAGTTGAGGAAACTTTAAAAGGCTCCCATGTGACAAAGGCTCTGACAAATTCACTTCAGTTAAAGGGACAGGCACCATTTCTGCCAATCAGGTCCCTTAAAGGAACAGGCAGCATTTTCAGCTAAGCACATCCAGAAGGAATTTGACAGGCTCCTCTTTCACACATTGTTACTTTCACCATAACAATTCTGTTTTGCTGGGGGCTGGAAATCACAGAATAGAATTTTAAAAGAAGATGACACTAGAACTTTTTTTTAAAATCCACTGATTTTCTAATCTTGGAACGAACGAAGGGATTCTTCATTTCCCAGTTCAGGATTGTTCTGAGGACAGGGAAACAATGCACCCAGAGAGGTTTTTCCCAGCACCCCATGTGATACATGGGCCCATCAGTTCAGAGGATGTTCGCCTCACTTCCCAATAAAGACATCAATCTATCTACGGTGAAAGTCTAGTTGCAAAGAAAGGCAAAAATAAATAATAAAAATGATGGCTTGAACAGCCAACCCAATCCCACACTCACTCATGGAGTGATTGATCATTGGGCTTTTCTACAGGTAGGTAACAAGGATAGGAGGGAACCCCAAAAATATTGACTTGAAGCTACTCTGCATTATATTGTGTGAGAGTAGCAACATATGACATCCTCATTTCTGAGAAACAGAAAAATATAGGTTATGGATTCAGTGCTATCTATATTGTCTCATCTCCAGGATGGGAGGAAAACACACTGAGGAACACCAAAAGCATCATCCACCAAAAGTGGTGGAATAGAGTCTGTTCATGTGATAGTTAGATGATGTCATAGGATACTACAAGTACAGACAGGGGCTTGATTTCTTTAACCATGGTCACATAACCCAAGACTACAAAACATGCTAAGCCAAAACCAAATAGATACAAGGTGAGGTCCCGCTCAGATCATGTTCACACTGAAATACATTTATGGGGTCAAAGATGTAATACTTTTAAACAAGTTTGGAGTAACTTGCCTTCTCGCAGAAAACAGTTTTGCAAGCAAACAAAACATAATTTGTTTTGTGCTAGGCATTCACAACCAACCTATCAGCCATTCCTCATGAAATCATGTAGATGAGTTTCTATATACTATACTTGGTTTTTGATATTGTGCTAAGCCATGGTGTCCCTCATCTGAATAAACCACAATTGGCTGAATATATATAATAACCTAAGCTTTAATTCATACCTTCCACATTGTAAAGATAGAATTTAACAAGTTAACATTCCTTGCTAAGTTAAATCTAACTAAGTCAAATTGTGGCTTAACACCAAACCCCACTTCTATTTAGACTTAAACCATATCTCATTTTAAAAGATGTACTTCTTCAAGACCCTAACTACATCTAAACTTTGACAGACATGCTGTTCACCTTATTGCAAAATCTGTGCAAAATCATTCCCAGTTAAACACATTAAACTGTGTTTGATATACTTTTCTTTCAGTCATTAAAGTTCTTTAGCAAACTTCTGGTGGCTTCAGCCTCTGGGGACTCATAAACCAAGTCAGGAATCATGAGTCACGCTGCCCTTTGGCTTTTATCTTAAAGGATATGCTGCCTTTTAGAGTATCAACCTCACACTGTGGCTGATGTTGTAAAAATATAAGATAACAAGAAGATAAGAAGATATGAAGAAACCAAGCAACACAATAGTATTTAAAAAAGAATAAAGTAACTCCCAATCAAATCAAAGGCAGAATTGATTGAATCTAGATCTTAACAGTAGAAGAGGCACAGGCAATGAACTGGCGGTTAATATTACAAAATATTTAATCATGTTTTTCCTCAGACTCAACCAAAGTATCATCAAAAAGATACTATATTTACACATAGCTTTTGTTTAGCAAAAATGGTCATTGATTGAATAAAGTCATAGTGTCCTTGTAGTTCACCCATTATGTAAACGAAAAGCAGGCAAAGTGCTGAATGGCACAACAAGATACATCAACCAGGCTAGTGAACAAGCATTGTTTGAAGTTCCCTCAACCTGTAGGGAGATGCAGATTGCAAACTGAATGAATTTGCACATGTTTTTTGTAGGAATAAGGTTACACCGAAGATTTTAGGACAAAGGAACTTACCAGTATCTGTTAAGTAGCAAGTCAGAGACTACTCTCCAAAAACTAGAAAGAGTCATAAAAGTGGTTGTAGCTACGTTAAAAACTAATGTTTTTCTGTTTTACTTTAAAATGAATTTAATAGTTATTTTAATTATTGCCCTTGTGTTTAATAATTTCCTCCATCTTAATTTTAAATAGGTGGCATCTTTAGGAGACCCCCTGGAATCCCAGACAGGGAAACTTTGCTCTAGCTTTAAACAGAATCACATGTTTTCCTTGATTAGGCAGAAAAGATTAAAGTATAGAAAACTGCTCCTTAGCAAAATATTGTGCATGCCCCAGGTTTTCCTTCCTGAAAAACATGGTTGCAATAGAACATTTTGTTCAGGTCCTTGTAAAATCTCATGACCCAGGCAAGGGACCCAGGAAAGGCAATGAAAGCTTTATTTGGAAGTGATACAAATACAGAAGCTGTGGATGGGAAACATCCGGACTGATGGAGAAAGCTCTGAGTAGTTAGGGATTTTTCTTTTTTTCCTTTCTTTTTCTTTTCTAATGCACTGGTTAGTTCTAATAAGGAAGGCCCGTGGACTCAAAAATAAGTAATGGTCAGATGAATTTAGAAACCCTCCAATATGACTCAAAAATCTAGGATACAATTCTCTATTCTGTTGGGCAACAGACAGGATTACCTCAGAAAGCCATTGTCGCACAGCCCGATTGTTGTGAAACTTAAATTGCATTTCCATCCCTGTTTATCTAGGAATATATTATTGTGAGGGGTCCTTGGTGCCCTCTGCCGTTTTTTTCTTGCAGACATTTCATTCCTCAACCTAGTTTGAGTAATGAAACATCTGCAAGAAAACAACAAAGGTCAGAGAGCACCAGACCCCTTATTTCAACCCTTAGCTACAAATATTCTTTCTATATTACTGTATGTTAAATTCAACTGATATTATGCCTGAACTGATCTGTTTAGGACTGCACTTTGACCAGAGCAGGCAAATTCAGGAAATCAAATTATTCCTGGAGCAAATATATAGTACAAAGGTGAGCAAGCAAGTTTATGTATTTTTTGTAAGAAGGTAAGGCCTTATAATTATAGGAGCAGTTTGGAGGGTTGCCAAGAAGTGAAGAGGTTAGAGCAATAGGATGGAAGAGATGGGGCTGCATCGCATATATGGAGTTTTTCCTGCCTTTGTTTCATTAAAAGATTTTGGGATTTTTTGGGGGGGGGAAACCGTTTGTTCAGATGCTTACAAAACCAAATCTCTGCGGGTTTTCCATTTAAATGGCTGTGACTTTTGACAAGGCAACATTCTGCAGAAATCAGATAGCACTTCTGGTAGCCAAACACATTCGTCGCTGCCACTTAAAGGGAAAATCCAGAAACACCAGAAAGGTTTGGTGAGCATAGGAACATAAAAGTTTGTTTTTTTTCCCAAAAATCCCAAGTCACAAATAGGCCATGGTGGCTCTTTGGTTAGAATGCAGTACTGCAGGCTACCTATGCTGTCAGAGTCTCACCGGCTCAAGATGGACTCGGACTTCCAAGGTCGGTAAAAGGAGGGTCGAGATTGTTAGGGGCAATTTGCTGACTCTGTAAACCGCTTAGAGACGACTGTGAAGCTGCATATAAATCTGCGTGCTATTGCTAGGCTCACTCTTGTTTAAAAAGAGACACTAAAAATCCTATGCCAGCATTTAACCCCCTCCCGCAAACGTTGAGAGGATCGCAAATTCAGAGAAACCACGAAGCATGAAACTGTAGGAAGAGCTTTGCTTCTGAGTAAACCGATCTCAGCCGCGTATACTGGGACGCCCTGCCCAGGGCAGCGGGTCTGATTTGCATCGGCCCCAGCCAGGCAAGATGGAAAGCGGCACGATTGTCCAGGTCAAATTCACCACCCCCACCCAGCCGGCCAACCTCCCGAAAACAGATTTGCCGGGTTAAAGGACGACGCGAGGGGGGAAGCGGGTCAGGTGATTCAGGGGAGTGGGAGGGAATCACGTGCCCCGGGATCAGGCGCTGCGGCTGCGGCTGTAGCTGGCGGAGCGGAGCAGCCACGTGGGGTGAGTCAACGCGGGGAGGAGCGGCCGAGGGCAGGGCTGTGGAGACGCGGCTCTCGGGGTGGTGGTGGTGACCGTAGATAAGGCGAGCACAGCGGGCTCTGCTGAGGCCTTTGGTGACTCCTCCAGTGCTGCCTCGGGTAAGGAAGGTTTTGTTTTTTAGACCCGTAACCCAAGGTGACTTAGAATCTGGAGCGAAGCTTCTCACATTTACAGGAAAAAAGAGGGAGGGGGCGCATCTGATTCGATGCCCCCCCCCCCCAAATCTGGCCGTCCCACACCCAAATAAGTTGAGTCCCCGTTGTCATCCAGAGCCGGTCGTTGTCACCGCTGATTTTCAGAGGTGGCAAAGGGATGGGCCGGGTTCGCATGTCGCGATTCTCCGGCTTTTAAAAACTGCTATTGTGATGATTCTCACGGTCAACTTACTCCGCTAAAGATGAGGACGTCGTTTGCACGACATTCGCGGCTAAAAATGTATCGCTGTCTTTGCACGAATAGAGCCTTTTCCTGGGTAATTTGCTCGAAAAGGAAGTCCTTTGATTTCTGCTTTAACAGGAATACAGTAATTGCAAAAAGATTTCCGTCTTCTGGCTAGCTGTGTCGAAAGAGGGAGCCAAGTCTGGTTGGTCGGAGCGCAGATGAGATCTGTTATGGATCTTGCAAAATCGTTCTCAGAATCTTGGAAAGAGCCTGTTTTTTGGGGGGAGGACATTGCGTAGTCACTCCTCAGTTTTGCCCCCCCTCCATTTCATGGGCGTTGGCTGTGGATTTGTGTTTGTGTGTATAAGCTTTCATGCAGTTGCCTTTCTGCCTTATTCAGATTATCTCTACCATATGGATTGACTCATCCAGGGTATCTCAGTTCAGGATAACCATCCCCAACCCAGCCTGTTCTCTTCAGATAGAGTAGAAGTATAACTCCTGTTGCCCAAGTCAGCACAATAATTGGTCTTGGGGTGGGGGTTCCCAGGGGGAATGAAGGAGGAAATGGGTTCCTTGCTATGTTGGACTTGAAATTGAAATCAAAACCAGTAATCTGCTCCTAGCCAAGTTTATTCATAAAGAGCTGCCCAATGACATTTATATGCTGATGAATTAGCTTAAATTACATTAGCTGAAAGCTGTAAGATGCCTCAGTTATCTAAAAGGCTCTGGATCTGTTTGTAGCCTTTGTTTTTATCAAGAGTTTGCAGTTTTGTAGAATTGTAAACTGATTAGCACTGCAGATGTATAAGCCTCTGTTCTTTTGAACTGAATGCCTTGCAGAAAAAGTACAAATATTAATCTTAACATTCCCAAACTTAAAAAAAAAATCCAAGTATATGCCAGTTTACAAGAATGCTACCTATTGCTTCTATTCCTGCAGGAGGAAGTTAACTTAGTAAAGGCAAGTACAGAAGTGGGGAAGGGGAGAGGGCATCAGCTCTTCATGGCATTTCAGAAAAAGTGGACCCTCTTTTCTGGGGAAGCTTTCGTGCATCCTTAAACTAGCAGAAAACTATACTGGAGGAAGAATTTACTTCCTCACTGTTGATCCCTATTCTGCTTTTTCTGAATTGGTGCCAAATGAGATCACCCTTATTTACTGTGTGGGCAGAACACAATAAAAAACTAGATGGATGCCCTGCTGATGGTTTTGCTTCCCTCTCCTTCCCTCCCATCAAGAGACACCAGCCAATGGGAAACCATACATCAGCTGATCAGCTCAGGTGGGGGGAGAGCAGCACTATAGAGCAGCCTGAGGGTGAGTGCTGGTCAGCTATTGTTCAGTGTATTTCTGAGTCAGCTTTGGTGTTGAGAGTGAGCCTGGTTTACAAGGGTCCAACTCTCCTGCCCTAAGTAGCTAGAATTTGGACTGATTCTACCACCCCTTCCAGGGATCACCTGACTGCTGTTGACAAAGCAGGGAATTGTGTCAGTTTGTATTAGGTGTAAACACTATTAGGGGAACAGTGGGTGATATTACTTCAACACTGGAGCAACATAAGCCTTCAAGTGTGAGTTGAAGATCAGATGGGCAATGCCATGTTGGTGTACAGAAAAAAAAGCTGCTCAGACATGTTTGTGCTTTGGTTAGGCGCAGGTACTATAAGGAAAAGTCCTTAGCATGACACTGATAACAGAAAGAGACTCTTGTGTTTTGCTTTTCTGCAGAGACTTGAATTAGAGATAGAACTGGTGCTTTGTAAGGAAACTCTAATGCAATTTCCCTGAAACAGAAAGCCGACAGACAGACTGAGTGTTTTAACAAGTGTTCCTTGTTGAAGTGGTGTCCTATTAATATATGCAAGCGTGTTATTGCTTTAAAACGAATAATGACTTGAATATCTAGCAGCTTTGTGGAAGCTAGAATAGGACTACAGATGTCCTACTGAATGAGGAAATAAAGGGAAATTGACAGGTGGGTTTAGAAACAGTAAAATGAGGGGAAATCCATTTGGAATGTTCAGTACTTGGGCTGGAGTTGTATATCTCTAAGGGAATGTTCTTTCAAACAGAAATGTACTGTGGAGATTAGGCTAGAGTTTTTGGGGGAATGTAGGAACTTTATATATCTTTAGATTGCTAATCGAGCTCAATGTCTTTTTTTAAAAAACTCTAGTGTTGTAGTGTGTTGACCTTCTTGCAGTATCAACAGTTCTATCTTGGTTGTGTGTGGATATGACCATCAAGTCTCGGGATGAAATCTGAAATGTTGGTTTCTTCCTTATGAATGTGCAGTATGGGGGGATCTCAGGTATGAGTCCAAAGAGTTGGAGCAATTAACATGTCAGAGTTACTCTCCCCCCCCCCCTTTTGCTGAATCCATGTCCTGGTGGCAATGAATTTGGCTAAGTCTCATTTGTAGGACCTTTTCATTATCTGTCTTCTAGAGAACTTTAGAGTTTGATTTCAGGAAGTAGACTAGGGTTCTTTTAGTAAGTAAGTATACAACAGTGATGAACACATTGCTTGCCACACCTGGTGCATGGAGCCATGTCTGATTACAGTTGGCCAGAAACAACTGGCATTTTTCCCATTTTGAGGTAGGATAAACACAACATATACAAAATATATCCCGCCTTAACATAATTTATAGGGGGGGCAAGCAAAACTGCCCCAAACCAGTTTTTAAAAATCACAAAAATCCTGGTAGCACTTGCTTATTATCAACCTGCCCATAGCCACTCACAGAATGTTATTTAGGGTCCCTACACATCAAAATGTTTACAACAGTGTTTGTCAAACCTGACAACTTTAAGACATTTGAACTCTATAACGAAGGCAAAACTTTCTTGAAATGCAGGGTGATTAGAGCTCAAGTTAACTGGATTGACTTCAACCAGCCTTTCTTATCTCCAGATGTTTGGGGATTGGGGTTGCTAGAAACTTCAGCTAGCATATAAGGAGGAGGACCAGAACTGGTCATGACAAGTGAGGCTGTTGAAAATCACATCTCAAGGTAAAGAACAGCTTTTCTTCTTAGTTTGAATACATGAAAGTCAAAAGAAAGGTAGTCAGTTGCAGGGGCCTCTGACCCAAGCCACTTTCAGTATGTCCTGTTTTTGAAGAGTTGAGTTCTCTGCTTCTGGAAAACTTTATACAAGTAATACAATGGAGAAGGAAGAAGTGACCTTTCCATGAATGGCAAGCTCCAAATTGCCTCTTACTGGGTGAGATTTAGGTACAAGCACTTTTCTTTCTTTCGGATTATCAAAATCAGTCTGTTGTCTTCCCCTCTTCATCCTATTAATGATTGTGCAACCAAGCACTTTTTGTAACATGTCAAATGAATATCCAAGGAATTCCGCCCCCCTCCTTATCCAATGGACATTTATCATATAAAATTGCTGTATGTCATTTCTGTATATTATCTTTTATGTTAACTCACTGTTTTATGCATGGAGAACTTTCTTTAGGTACATAACTGGAACTTTGTGAAATAGATGAGCCTGAGTGAGCACTGGCTGTGCAAAGAGCTTTGTGGTTGAATAGAAATTTAAATTTCCCTAAGAGGAAAGTTCTTCTAGGCAAAACTTATTGCTTTGGTTTTAGTTATGAGATTCTAACCCTCTCAGGGCTATGAGTGGGTAAGATGGCTAACAGTAGAGCTTCTGCAATCCTTTAATAGTTTGCAGAAATGGGAGGTCCATTTTCTGCTGTTGTTTTTAACAAACAAGTTAAAGGGGGGCTTACAATAGCATCTGGTTTTCTTTCATGCTTCCCCCCTCCACGCAACACACACTTCATTATCATGTTATCAACTGTAGGATCTATTCTAACAACAAACAAAGGTGGAAACAGGCATTTCACCTGCAAAAGAAGTGAAGGAAAGTAAGCATTGTAGCAGTATTCTAGCATTTTCTAGTTTGTGATCCGTGACTTGTTTACTTCACTTTTTGCAGGATTTTATTTTGGGAGGGTTTGGGGATTGTTTGTTTTTAATATCAGCTGACCAATATCTTGAAATGCAAGGATTTGTTAGAGGTTTCATGACAAGTTTCTCAATCAAGCAGTTGGTATAGCTATTTGAAATTCTATAAAAGAAATAAAAGGCAAATATTGGGGACATTTTTCTCCCAGCGGTAAGGTTTTGCACTGGACAGAGTAGAGTTGCTTGAGACAGTTTTAGGATCAGCTGGATTGTATTTGTTTTCTGCGGAAACCATCTTAAACAGGTTGCCTACTTCAGAGAGAGCTAAATCTTAGACCATATGTTGTACAAGTGAAGACTAATAATGCTTATAACACCCTGATGCTACAACTAGTCTTCAACTTACAACAGTTCATTTAGTGACCATCCAAAGTTACGATGTCACTGAAAAAGTGACTTGAGACGATTTTTCACACAACCATTGCAGCATCCCCCATGGTCACGTGATCAAAATTCAGATGCTTGGCAACTGACTCATACTTATGACGGTTGCAGTTTCCCAGAAGTCATGTAAATTCCCCTTTTGCAACCTTCTGACAAGCAAAGTCAATGGGGAAGCCCGATTCATTTAACTGCAGTGATTCACTTAACAACTGTGGCAAGAAACATTATAAAACGGGGCAACATTCACTTAACAAATGTTTTCACTTATCAGCAGAAATTTTGGACTTAATTGTGGTTGTAAGTTGAGGACTACCTGTATTAAATGATGAAATGACTACCTTTTTATTAAATGATGAGGTAACAATGTTTAGACATGATAGGTCATGCAACATGCAAAGCCAAAACCCAAATAATAATTATTTACTGAAAAGACTACAAAAGTCTATACTCTCATAGCATGCAAAATCATGAATCATAGTTTACCAAGTACACTGATGAGGTTTCTGCAACATGTAGACCTCAAAACGGCAAGTTTGGTTTCACAGCTTGAATGAGATGCAACATCCAGTAAGTTGTTGGTGCACTGCCATAGCACGAATGTTCTGGCTTTCTGGAGTGAAACTCATTGACTTCCAAAGAGGGAGACCACCTAATTGGTGCTACATGTTGCTCAATTCTCTTTCAGATGCTGTGGTTTGACACTGGAAAGGAATAGGCCTACATTTGTCGTCAATCTGAGTCACATCAAAAGTGAATCTAGCAATATTTTCTTTCATGACTAATTAATCTTTATTTTCTGGTTGGGAAAATGATTTTATCTGATAAGTGCTCAATCTGCAAAAATCTCAGTGTTTTGCAAATGATTTTAGCTGATACATTGGTAGGATGGGCAGCATGTAAATTATATAAATATGTACTAAATTACATTTCCATTTAGGCTGTTTTTCTCACTGGGTTGTATCCAACAGTGTTTTTCTAAGCTTTGCTAGCAGTCCAAATTTCTATACTGAATCTGAACCAGGGGAAGCTTTTAGGATGCAGGTTTAAACCATTGGACCTTCTGTTTTAACCTCTTGACAGTTGAAAATGGGATGAGAGAGGGAGTTCATTATGAACTCTAGAGTGATAGAATTGGACACTCTCATGAGTTCATAGCCTTTTGTGCTTTTGTGGTGTATAACATTAGACGGACAGACATTGATTTGTTCATTCCATGCTGGAAGCTTGGCCATTTTGCTGTTCATATAAGTCTGGCCATGCTTGCACAGAGCTGGATTTGGAGGGCACACAGCAGCTGTCAGGAATATCTTAAATCAGATTTCTGTATCCCCAGAACCACCTGCCGGTCATAGAGGGCAACTACAGAAGCCCAGGAAAAAAAACATGACTGCTTTAATGATGTTCCAAATTTGGATCTCTTTATAGGGCTAATTTTGTCAACATTGCAACTGTGTAAATTACTAATCTCTCTCTCTCTTCCAGGTAGCATCTTAAACATCCATTATCAAAATGTGGTGCTCTGTGGTAATTCTGAGCCTGTTGGTGGTCCTCACAAGTGCCCGTAATGTTCCCTATTTCCCTCCTCTTTCTCCTGACTTAGTGAATTATATCAACAAACTTAATACCACATGGAAGGTGAGTAAATTTTGGGGTAGGGACCAACTGTGCGGGGGTAGTGGGAAATGGTGTCTGGCTCTCTTCTAATCTTGCCAAACTTAATATTAGTGGATTGATTTCACTTACAGCAGGGTTTCTGGGCTGGGAAATTCTGGGAGTTGAAGTCCACCCACCTTAAAATAGCCAAGGTTGGGAAACCCCTGATTTACAGTTTGTTGACCTGGCATGGAGCAGATAATTTGTGGCCCTTTCCTCTCTGGGCGATAAAATATTTTATTAATTTTCCTTTCCCCACCCCTCACCCATCCTACAGTCATAGAAGCAAGACCCTACTTGAGCTGGTACAATACAAATGCTGTTTGCTGGGTTGTTATTCTATGGTCATCTTCTTGAGTTATTATCTCTTAGCCTTGGTTTTAAGTTTCAGTTTCTGTTATGGCCAATAGTCTTTCATAAGAGGACACTGAGCAAGATTTTTAAACTGCCAGTTGATTGGCAAATACTATATTTCCCCCCTCCCTCAAAAGTGTCAGCTGGCAGGTGACCAGAAGACAGACCTTTTCATAGTAACCTCCACTCTGTGGAATATTCTCCCCTCAGGGATTAGAAGGCCCCCTGACTATGCTGGCCTTTTATAAGACTTTAAAAGGGGTGTCTAACCTTGACAAGTGTAATATTTTTGGGCTTCAACTCTCAAAATTCCCCAGGCAGCCATTTTCCCAAGCCTTAAAGCTGCCAAGGTTGGACACCCTTGCTTTAAAAACTTGGCTGTGTCCTTGAACCTAGGGCTCTGAATATATTAAGGACCCCCTTTTTTGGCTTTGGTTGCTCTTTCTATATTTTTATTTGGGAAGTTTGTGTTTAAATGTTTTTTATTGCTTTTTTATAATTTTAGAATTGTAAGCTGCCCAGAGTCGTTGGTTGAAATGAACAGCTATAGAAATTGAATGAATGAAGGAATGATAAAATAAAAAAATTACTCTCAAATTAAGGAAAGTCCCAAGTTAATTAAGAAAAAATCTAAAGCTATGCTTAATAAAGGTTTGATTTAATTTAATATTTAGATCCAGTTTGGTCTAGTGAGCAAGGCAACCAGGCTATAAACCAGGAAACCGAGGTCTAGTCTCCTCTTTCTTAGGCATGAAAGGCAGCTGGCTGATTTTGGGCCAGTCACTCAGCCCATCTCAGCTCAAAGGTGGTTGGCATGGGGAAAATAGGAGGAGAAAGGAGTATTGGGTATCTTCACTGCCTTGAGTTCTTTATAAAAATACATGCTGGTTTAAAAAAAAAAACGTGATTTAAAAGTAAATTATTAACAGAGGAAGGGAAGGAGAATCTAGTCTTTCATCCAAGTAAAGGCAGCATATACTGAATACAGTATTTATCAGACATATATTTTATCTTAAGTGCCATAAGAAATAGTGTGATTATGCTGATTGTGGAACAATGAGTTCATTTGTACACACTGTACAGTTAAGTTTTAATTAGTAAATGGTAATTGTGCTTGGGGTGAAAGGTCTAGATTATATTGTGTGTTATTATTTTTCTTTTCTTTTTCTTTCTTTTTTTAAAAAAGGCTGGACACAACTTTGTCAATGTGGACATGAGTTATGTGAAAACATTGTGTGGCACCTTCTTGCATGGTCCCAAACTGCCAGAAAGGTGGGATATTTATGTGCTCTGCTTCTAATCTTGCCGCATGTGTGTTCTTGAACTTTTGGACTCTACAGATAATGACTTTCTTGCTTTTTGCTCTAGGGAATGGTTTCCTGATTAGAGTTATATTAAAGTTGCTACTGGAGATAAAAGAAAGAGCTTAATTTAGTGATGGAACAATTGTTTTTATGCAGAAAGTCTTCTTAGTTTAATAGCTTGACTGGACTAGGTGACACCACTGCTGAAATTCTGAACTATTGTTACTACTTTTATATTTAAATATTGAAGTAGATGGCCAGTTTGATGTAGTGGTTAAAGCATCACACTAGAAACTAGGAGCCCTTGAATTGTACTCCCACCTTAGGCACAAAACCAGTGGATGACCTTGTGCCAGTCACTCTCAGCTCTAGAAAGGAGGCAATGGCAAGCCACTTCTGAAAAAAACTTTTGGGGAGTGTCTTGAATTCTACAATAATGATTTGTTGATAGTCTTGCTTCTTAGTGGAATGAATTAATCTGGATAGATGTAGTTCCAGATCAAAACATTTTTAATACGTTCACGAGAACTAAACTTTGAAGTTATTAAATAGATCCCATGTATGTTCAGTGTAAACTCTGAATCATATGTGCACACATACTTAGTATATTGTCAACATGCTGGAAGCAAAATTGAGGATCTGACATAGGAGATTAAATCTAAGGACTTTGGTTGAAAAAGACCCTACTTAATGAGAGCATGATTCTGTCTTCCTTTCACTCAACTTCTTCCCTTTTGTTTGAAAGGTTTGAATTTGCTGGTGATTTGGTCTTGCCACAAAGCTTCGACTCAAGGCAACAATGGCCAAACTGCCCAACCATTAGTGAAATCAGAGACCAAGGCTCTTGTGGTTCCTGTTGGGTAAGTTCCTTTCCTAAATCTAGAACTTTATCCAAAAAGAGAAGAGGACCTTTGCCACAGGGTAGAATTCAGCAGATCTGGTAGTTCATATCCAGTTCTCCAGCTGTAATAGAAACATCTAATGCTTGGAAAAAAAATGCATTTTGGCTTATGTGTGAACTCAGTTATTGTGGCATACTCAGTAAATTACAATTAAGTTGCATCTCTTAAGTTAGCACAGTCAGTGTATATATAAGCTCTTATACAACCCTATGACTTGATGTGTCTTGGAACCACCTATCCATTATGAAGCATCACTATACATATGCCTAAAAAAAGTCCAGAAGAACTTTCCATGGGAAAAAAAGAATAGTGGAGTGGCAGTGGTAGCGGGAGTGGCAGAAGTTACAATACTTTTGCTTGGTGGTGGTTGGACGGGGGATTAGAACAGATTATAAGTCTCAAGAGTGCCACTGACAGAACTTTTGGGTTGTCTTTTGTAGGCATTTGGCGCAGTTGAAGCCATGTCAGATCGAGTTTGTGTCCATACTAATGGCAAAGTAAATGTGGAGGTTTCTGCTGAAGATCTGCTCTCTTGCTGCCATTTTGAATGTGGAATGGGGTAAGTCACTTCCTGTCTTTTCTGTGCAGAATTTTTTTTTTCTAGAGAGCTTCATGTATTCAGGAATAACACTGGAAAGTTCAGTGGGAACACAATATGTTGAGATCAGGAGACTTTATGTTCTGGAAGACTGATTTTTTAGAAAGCCCTCAGACTCACTCCAGAATGAGTGGAACACTGTGGTCTGAGATTAAAAAGGAATATCTAATATTATTCTATTCTCAACACAGTTTGTCTTCTACTTCATAGTAGGCAACAAGAGGACTACACAAAAGTAATCAGGAGTCAACCTGAATTTGAAATATTTTTTTGCTGTTTTGAGGCTGCATGATATCCTAAGTCCAAGATCACCATGAACTCTTTACTTGGTGCCTGTCAAATTTCTTCCATATTTCCTTAAAAAGAATCCTTTAATAAGAAACATTGCAGAAAGCTGTTTTGTCATATAGTTTTAGCTTTTAATGTTGTTTTTTATGTTAAGAATGCTTCCAGACCCTATAGCAAATGTAAAAAAATGGGTGCTTTATGGGGAAATCAGTGTAGAATGAAAAGAGGTGACAAGTGGAAATGAAAGCAGCTTCACCCTTTACTTTATGGTAAATGGGTATTTTGTGAATGGACCATGTCTCCTGTGTCGCCTCATGGAAGCCAATTTTTAAATTGCAGTGTGTTCCCAAAATTTTCAAGAGGTTGCCTTTCCCCTTTGTATTAAAGTAGTTCTTTGGGTATCGCATAGATAATCATCACTCCAAAGACTCTCCAATCTGTAACCTCCAGTTAAAATGTATTTTCCCTGAGGAGCTCTTTTGTGATAGTTGTGCATCATTTTCTTGCAGTTGTAATGGAGGTTACCCTTCAGGAGCATGGAAATACTGGACTGAAAAGGGCTTGGTGTCTGGTGGCCTTTATGACTCACATGTTGGTGAGTTTTCTTCTGAGTAAAATGCCTGTGACCCCCATCCCTGAATGGTGAAAGCTTCCCTTTAGTGGCATATTGTGCTTGACTCCACCTTGCAATTTGCTGCTCACTAATGATTCCATCATTAATGCTATCTACACACAACTTGGATTTATTCAAAGGATCTTTACTAGAATAATGAGGAAGGGGAGCTTGATGACAAGTGAAATATTTGGAAGTAGCAGGCAGGCAACCCAGGTTTTGGAGGTGGAAATCCCTGGGAAATACATGTAGAGTTGACTTTATGACCTTCAGAGTTACAATGGACTCCACTTAAGGTTTTGATGTTCTGACATTGCCTTTCCTCCCTCACAGGACCACATTTTGAGCGTTCAGCAATTGGCCAGGGTTTACAACCGTTTGCAGCACCTCATAGTCATACGACCATGATTTATGATGGTTCTGCCAGAAACTGGCATTTACTTTTGGTTTCCGGCAAACCCAGCCCATAGTGAGCAATGTGTTCACTTTATAACTGTTATATTCACTTTTCAGATGTCACAAAAGATCATAAAATTGAGACAGTCAGACGATGACTTGCTTTATGACTGTCATGACTTTCAATGGTAGTTGCCAGATCACTTAGTCATAAGTTGAGGGCCACCTGCATACTAGTTCAGGTTTTGGAGTGAATGCAGAGAGCCTAGTTCAAACTCCCAATCAACCAGGGTACTCACAGGTGGCTTTGGGCAGGTCACCAGTTCTTCCAATATTTTTGGTCTCAAAATATTTCATTCTGCAGTTACTATGAGGATAAAATGGGTGATATAAACGGAACTCTCAAGGGAAAAAGCAGGATGAGCTGTTATCTAAATAAGCAGTTTATATTACAAGAAGAAACTGCAGAATGAAGTATTTTTGAATGTAAGTGAAATTCTATAGCCTAGTATGATTTATTTTGATTTGAACTTGGAGTCGAGACTTTAGCCTACTGCTTTTCAAATGACATTTTTATTCTGTATTGTATCCAATAGGCTGTAGGCCATACTCTATTCCACCCTGTGAGCATCACGTCAATGGGACTCGGCCTCCATGCAGTGGAGAAGGTGGTGACACCCCCGAATGCATTAAAAAATGTGAATCTGGTTACTCTCCTTCATACCAGGAAGACAAACATTATGGTAATGCATACATTAAACTGCCTGTTTGGGTTTATAAGAAAACCACAGACTTCTTAAGTTCAAAATGTTTATATGATAAAAATTTAAAATTCTGTTTTAGATACAATAGACTTCCAGATGCAGTAAAAGGTTGGAAACGTCAATGAAAAAATAGCAATGCAAACAATAAGATCAGTATGAATTAGTATTATTATGTGCTGGTCATGCAGACAGCCACATATTATTTATAAGAGGAAACGAAGAATTAAAGTGACTCCTGTGGGGATGGAGAAGACGCATAGCTTTGCATGTAGTCTTGCATATGAATATTCTGAGTATAGTCTGTAATTGGGATGTAAACCCCTTTTGAAGCCAAGTATTTTATTTGGCCTTTCAGCAGCCTAAAGTACACAGGGGTAAAATTATTTGTATATTTATACACTTGCAAAATAAAATTGTTTGTACTCCCCAAGTAGTAAAATTGCTTAGTAATTTCCCCTTCTGTCACATTGTTATAATTCTGCAATCTTTTGAAGATCTCTGCCCAGAGATGTACTCAAAGCTTTGGTGGTTGGTGATTAGACTGACAGCTGTCAAGCCATGGCTCTGGGCTATTTCTGTTCATAACTAGTAAAAGTTGGATCACTTCCCATAGTACACTAAATTAAATCAGGCAGATTATGTTCTTGTTGTAAATGATTATTTTAAACCTGTTATTGTGATTCATTGATTGACGGTTAGCATCAGATTTGAATTGTGTGGTAACATGTTTGTAATCTTTGTAATGAAAGAAAGAATGCATGTTAGAATACTCAGTTGTTGCATGTCAGCTCCCAGATCTTCTCTGAGTTGCCATGGAGGCAGACAGGGGAGGAGTTGGGCATCGCCTTGCAGCTGGGCCCTTATCTATGTGGCTGGGCACGTGATGAGGAGAGAAGACGGAGACGCAGATTGTGGCCATGGGAAAGAACTTCCCCGAGAATCCCAGATTCAACTTGGACCTTGCAATAGGTTGTCCTTACTATAGAGCCAGCTCCCTAGAAAATAAATAGCCTTAAATAACTATTGTTCGTTTTGGATTGTTTAT
>JANHFO010000872.1:38961-51273 GCA_032468095.1 Pareas carinatus
GCCAGCCATGCTGGCTGAGGAATTCTGGGAGTTGAAGTCCACAAGCCTTAAAGGGACCAAGATTGGACACCTCTGCTCTAATGCCTTTTATGAAATGAATCCATCTAGAAAGTATTTTTTTTAAAAAAATCATAAAACGTGGTTTGCAAACCACAATGGCCAGCCCCTATGGTTAATGCTGGAATTACACATCATGCTAAACCATAATAACATGCTTTATTCACCTTACTTGGTGTGGGGGGTGAAGCTAGCCATGATGGCCTTT
The DNA here is from genome assembly GCA_032468095.1 of Pareas carinatus. Lineage (NCBI taxonomy): Eukaryota > Metazoa > Chordata > Lepidosauria > Squamata > Pareidae > Pareas > Pareas carinatus. The sequence continues at coordinate 39,227 of JANHFO010000872.1, forward strand.
TCAACCATGAATAAAAACAAAGCTATCTTAGCCCGGTTTGTGAATCCTGCCATCCAAAATGGAAACAGACTGACCAGCAGGACTACGACAGAGACCATCCTCGAAGAACTGCGTGTAAAGGCGAAGACTAGGGCATACAGTAATAGTCTTAAGACGGGTCCCCAACCCTTGGTCCGTGGGCCGGCACTGGGCCGCTGGCATGCCAGCAACTGGGCCATGCAAACAAGGCAAGCCCCATTTATGAAATGCAGGGAGCATGCAAAACCACACACCCCTCTTGGTGCATGGAAAAACCTTTCTCCATGGAACTGATCCCTGGTGCCCAAAAGGTTGGAGGCTACTGGTCTAAGTGGCTGGCATGTGCAAGGGGATGAGCAGTTTTCTGCTGAAATTGACAATAAATGTAATGTGTTGAAATGAAAGGATATTACCACTGACTTTAGAGGAATTTTCAGAACACCTGACAGTTAAGCCAACGAATGGTCTACCTGAAAACAGTGATGGATAAGATAAGATGGGCACAATGGCACACATCAAAAATGAAATTGCCCCTCTCAAAGTGAAATGCACACATAACACATACCTGAAACAAGCTATGTAACAACATATGTATAGACTCACACTCCTGCATATGCATAATAAAATATTAAAATACTGTCCATCTTGAAAATATAATGAAAGGAGGAAGCCTGAGAGTTCACAAGGTTGATGCTATATGGAATGAAACTGGTTGAACCTGGATATTCTGCTATGAATACCATGAAGCCTCCTCTTGGAAGGTAACAAGGAAAACAGGTTGTGAAGAAGATGAGAATAAGGAAGAGGATAATCTTATGGATACTGTTCAAACAATGCTTCTGTGGTATGTCCTGGATGGAGGGGAGGGAACTGCCAACAATCTTTTTGGCCATCTTCACCTTTGCCTTGATGGAGATTTTCAAATTGAATCTGGATAGTCGCCTAATGGGACAGCTCAATAGATTCCTGTACTGAGCAGAGAATTGTACTAAAAGGTCTATTGCTCCCAACTCAGACATGCTATGATTTTATGCTAGCATTCGAGTATTCAATGGGTTCCCTGGCACACCATTATCCAAGTAGTGCTGATACAAGGAGTTGCCATAACATGCTTAACAAAGCCAAACAAATGCATTTCTACAACATGCCAAGTATGGTTAACTTTAACCTTGGTAAGATTAATTGAAATTATAGATTAAGTAATTCAGAAAAAGTAGTAAAAAGTGTACTGTGAACACGGCTGTGAAGCGAACATTCCATTGTTATCTTCCTACTTCCTTGACCACTTTTCCCTAGAAACAATATAGTTGCTGAATCTAAAAACAAATATAAAACCACTAACTTTCCTACAATACTGACAGAAGAGAATATTTGTTGGTTGTTTTCTTACAGACATTTCATTACTAAATTGGGCAACATCAGTGTTAAATGTCTAGCACTGATAATGTTATCTAATTTGGCAAGATAATGTCTGCAAGAAAATCAAGCTCAGAGACCCCCAAGGATCTCCCACATTTCCTACAATAAATTGTAACATCCAACATGCATTTGCTTGTAGCTGTATGTATGTATGTATGTATGTATGCCATAATTGCTTTGCAAATCTAAAGTTTCTGTTATTATGTTGGCTTCCCCAGTGATCTGGGGAGGAAACTCAGTAAACAAGTAAGTCAGTACTTTATCAGGATCCACCCTCTAATTTTCTGTGTCATTTCCATATATCTAACTAGAGAAACACATAATAGACCAATAAACAGCAGCCACCACTAATAGAAATTATTTAATCAACTTTACTTTTATTTTTTATAAATAAATAAATATTATTTAATCAATTTTCATTTTTAAGACTACATTTGTTTTTCTTCTGAATATCAACATTGGGCGCTTAATGAGAGGCATGAATGAATCGAACAAGAAGAATTAGATCCTATTCTTCCATGGCTTTTGTTCTTGCTTCCCTCTTAGCTCCTTTTTTTTTTAGCAAAAATAAAAATTACATTGGGAGCCAGACTTCAAATATAATTCTTAGGGAGACAGACATACACACATAGACACTTCCCAAGGATAAATGAAGTTGTCTAATATTTGTTCCCCATTTTGAAAGATATTGACAGCAAATGAACTTTTGACAAGAATAATTCAAGGATATTAAAAGGTTGGTCATATCAGCTAATAAATAACCAATGCAATCAATCTTTTATGGGAAGAATTTTCACATATTTTATTTCCTTATTTATAAAAATATATATAAACAGATGACATTGTCTATACCTTGTTGCAGGTAATAATGTGCTTTTATGTTCATTTCAGTGACTCTATCCGATAAATCATTTATAATAGAATGTATTCTCTAAATCAGAGGTTTTCAACATTTTTCAAGCTGCGGATGACAAAAGTTGTTGTTGCTACATGGCGGAACCCATTCCCACAAATCTGACTAATTAGTAATCGACAATTAACGTAGATTTGTGTAGATCGTGTAGATGGCAACTTTGAAAGCCTCTGCTCTAAATGCACCTAAAATAACATTCCAAGTCAGTGCATTCATATTCCATTCAAAAGCATTTTCATTATCTAATTTCCCCCAATATTATCTATTGACGTTTATGGAAAAAAATGAACCTACTATGGGATTGTTTTGATATATGCCCTCCCCTCTCAGGCAACCATTATCATTCTGCTTTATTTTTTTCTTTTCTCCATCCCCCTTATCCATGAAAAAAAGAAAGTCTATTATTATTGTGCCTCAATAGAAATGTAATAAAAAAATAATCAAAGAAATAAAATAAGCAGTAAGAAGCCCCACTCACTTGGTCCATCTTGGGCATCACTGTCTTGTATCCACCCATTTTAAACTTCACCAGATTGTAGATCTCGTCCGGGTGACCCAGCCATCTCTTTAGCAGCTCCATTGACTTCTGCGTTGACCTGACAAAAGGCAGGGATGGTATTGCTGTTTTTAAAAAAAGACTCCCAAGAGCAGAAGATCCCTTCTCCCCTTCTCCTGCATCCCCCCTTTTTTCGGACTACCTCCCTGTTCCACCTGCCTTTGCTTTTCCAGGAATTCCGGCCCCTCGTCCCCAACCTCTATTTTCCGTTCCCCCCCACTCAATTTTTTCCTCCCTCTCTCTTCCTTTGGCTGCTTCTCGATTCACCCCGTTTCTCTTTCCCCTCCTAGGGGCTTCCGGAAGCGAGGTGATCACCCCCCCTCCACTACACGCCACCTGCAATCCTATTCCACTTCTCCGGCCGTGGGGATCCTTCAACCCAAAGGCATCTTCCAACCCCCACCGGGTTACATTACGTTGCCCCTCTGACTCCCCGCATTAGTCCCCTAGCAGCAACCAATCAGCAAGCAGCGGCCCCGACTCCGTAGGTTGATAGGAAGCTCAGTAGACGCGCGGTTCTCGCACCAGGAATACGGTAGCCAATTAGACCATTTGGGGCCGGTGTGACGATCCGTCGCTATCTCTTGGTTGGTCAACGCTCGGCCCTAAGCGGCCTAAGAAGCCAGGATTGGTGTGGAAGTCGCCGGGTTTCTTAAAGGAGCCGGACGATCTTTTCTCCGTGCAAGGGGGAAGGGAACCCTCATCCTACGAATCCGGTTTGGTTACTGCTGTAGTAATAGCGGCTATACTTGAAGGTGGCAAGATAAAGCTCAAGGTTTTGCTGTCCAGATTTACACAATACATGGGACAAGAACTTCTAGATGTACAAGGAGCCTTCAGAAGAGGCAGGACCTCAGAAAATCAGAATTTATTGACCCAAGTGTGTCTGGACGCACAAGGAATTTGTCTCTAGTGTACATGCTCCATACCTACATATACACAATAGGCAAGCTGTGATTACAATCATGAGATACATTCATAACCATAAAGTACATCCATCATAAAATATGGAAAGTGGAATAAGCAAGATCCTTTCACAAGGTTTTCTTTTTCTGTTATCAATTTTCTTTGGGGATAGACCTCAAAATGTGGATGTACCAAGTCACCTCATCTGTCTACTGAAGAATTTGTGTAACAGCTAGAAAGAAGTCACAGAATGGAATCTGGAGCATCTTAAGTGGTTCTACATTACACTAAGATTGATTATGTGCCATCCAGTCATTTGGAACTTCTAGCAACTGCCTAGATTTTCTATATGGTGAAAGATTGATTACTGCCACTTCATTTATTTAACTGACAAGTGGAATATGTCGTGAGAAATGTTAGACTGAAAGAATGTAAATTACAATTAAAATTACTAAGGAAAGTAGCCATTATCTCAAACGTTCTGATATTTTAATGAAGTGCAAAAACAGGCCTGCCGCTTTATATTTGACTGTGTCAAAAGGCAATGCCAATCCGATGCAAGTAGATGAAAAGGTTAAAATATCGTCAGACTCTATGTTCCTGGAATTAGCTAGTGTCTAAATGAACCCCCCTCAAATAAATTATATTGAACTTAATGAAAGAAATCTCACCAAGCCATTTGTTTTAATCACAAGGCTTGTTATTCAGTTATCAGTTACCATTAATTATTATTTATAAGCGTGCAATAGTATGATAAAAGCATAAGGTTTATATAAGCATAAAATAAACCCATCTAGCCATCCACACCCTTGTTTGTAATTTTGCTACTTGAGGTCCCTAACTTGGTGTACTTCAGATCAGTTGGTCTATTATTTTCAGCAAGCCTGGTGTTTGAAGATGGTAGTGATAACAAAAGCAACTAAAAGAATCCAGATATTGGCAGATGCTTCATTTTGTCACACTTCACAATAGCACAATAATTTCTCAATGGCCCAGTTATAAAGTATACATGTTGTGTGAAAAGGTGAATAATACAGCAAAAACGTATGCATTTAGTTATTTGTTCCATTTTTATAGCCACTCATCTTAATCCAATTGACTCTGTAAAAGCCTGATTGCACAGACCCCCATTCAATGGACTTTGAAGGAACAAAACTTTACTTTGTATTTTATACCCAAATGACCTTGAGTATACTTCGAATTTTAAACTGTTTCCAAAATTATCTGGCTAGCTGACAGAATATATGTCAATTTATGTCATTTATTAGGCAGTTTTCAGTAACATTGATTTATCAACTTGTACTTTGGCCACAAGTTAGTAGAACAACGGGTAACTGGACCTGTTAGGCTACATTTTTTACCTTATATCTACAAGGATTAAGTTTCCAAGACTTTTCACTTTAGATTTCATAAGTAGTCATGAAAGAGGCTTAGAAGGGAAAACAAAACATTTTCCTTTGCCGATTTCCATTAATTGGTTTCAGTGACATTCTGTTGTTGAAGATGGAAGTTCCCCATTAGAGCCCCCAATTGATTGCCCCCTTAGCGAAGCCTTCCTCAGTTCAGACTGCACAAGGCTGGAGAGGGCATCACTTTTGTAAGGATACAAAAACAGATAGTGCTCTACAACATCATCTTGTAGTAAAGGTATGAGGGTACTGATTATGATAGAACAAATTGGATTTACCCTACACTATAATGTGGTTTGTTTACTTGTGGACTAGAATATTATATGAACCTAAACAATTGTGGTTTATACAACAAACTATATTTAAGCAAGCAGAGCTTAATGCAATGTGTGAATCCAATTGCAGACAACCTTCATTTTAGCTCTATCTCTGGAAGCTGGTTATGTTGTCTTCTCTCCAATTTCAAATAGCTATTTAGAATTTCCTTCATACACCTAACTCTTACTATTCACAAAAATAAAGTAAAATCATCAAGAAACTTATACTCCATAAAAAAACCCAGTTCCTCAAGGAATTCTTGTATTCGACAGAAATACATTAGGCAGATTATAGCTGCTCTTTTCTAGTCACTGAAAAGTCGTTTCCTAGATGTCTGCTAGAAAGGGCATCTCGATTTCACAGAAATCTTTTTCCTAAAAATATGTTTGAATCACCTAATGTCAGTTTGTTCCTCCAGACACCTTTAAAGACTTAGTTACATCCTTATAGCCTCATCCAAAAAATTCCCCTTTTTGAAACCAGTTGACCTCTACATAGAAGACCTTATAGCAACATGTTCTACATTCCTTTGTAGACTTTCTACTTTTTTTACCCGATGCCCACATTCATCCAATTTCAACATCTTCAAAGTTCTGTTTATTTCTTTGCCAAAAATAAAGCAGAGGTCAAATGTCTGCCCACTGTCCTACAGTAAATGAAGAAACCAGAAGTATGAACTGTAGCATTTTCCTTACCAGTGAAATAATGGAATGCAATATGCCTCTTCCCAATTTCTGCATTTGTCTGTTGCCCGGCTTCTTGTAACTATAGCATAATAAGACAAAAAGTCACCCTGGGTGACTTTGTGGACACATCATGTAGTGTTTTGGGCAACAAAAAGAAAGTGGTTTGCCATTATTTTCTCCCTGAATTTTTTATCGACATCCATGTCTAGTTTGGATCCCTGTGATTCTCTGATAGTTTCCCATCCAGATGTTAACCAGACCTAATACTGTTTTATTTCCAATCTCATAACATGGCCAGTCTTGTCATCTGTTGAACTCTCTGCCAGTCAAGGCATGCTGAAAAGCAGAACAGAGCAACCAATACAAAAAATATTCAGATAAGTGATTTCCCATACAATATTTTCACACTGGGTGTAATCATACTCACTAAGCCTAGTATGGCTTGTTTGGTTTGGATTTAATCTGATGTACAAACTCAGCCACTGTAAACTTGTAAACCATGATTCCTATTGTGTGAATTGAAATAGTATGATTTCGTCACAATTGTGGTTAAAAGAAATCATACCATAGTATGTTAATCTAGACAGTCCCAACTGGGCTAGCTTACCTGACAATAGTTTCAGAAAAGGTCCTGCCATGTTCTTCATGCTTCCATAATTTCCAAATTTGAAGCACTACATGAACGATTAGTTTGAATCAATTAAACCTTCTATTTTATGGATTTGATGAAATTCATTTTGGAAAATTGCTAGTCTGGTTTGCATTAAATACTCTCTGTCTGTTAACATTGTCTTGTGCAGATATTTACTGCAAACATTTGTTTGCTTACTAACTTTATTAATAGGCAATTTTGAGATGAAATTCCTTTACAGCCTAGGAACATTTTTTCATGTGGCCTAGCAGCTCCCAAGTTCTCTGATTACACTCCTAAATACTGGTGCTTTGCCACTTAGAAATAGTGAAAACAAAAACTGAGATAACACTAATGTCGGCATTAAATAAAGTACTGTATACTTTCTCAAAACTCAACAAATAAATCCTGGCCTTCATGCATGGAACAACTCAACCTGCTTTGTCACAATGACTCAACTGAGAAAGCTTCACTTTACCTCTTGGCTTCAGGGTTCTTCCTCTTCTTGTGCATATAGCACGTACTAGCAGTTCTCTGGCATTTTAAATGGAACAAAGACCTGGTGTTTGAGCAGGATGGTACATCTCATTCCCTCCTATGATAAATGCTCAAATTATTTAAGAAGCACAATATGCTAAATGAAACAAAAAGGCTGTTTTGTAATCTTAGTTAATGGAATCTGATTCTCATAGTGTTCTCTGTATTTCTTTTAGCTATAATTTTAGTGAAAAATTTAAAAACGAGTGAAAGTTAATACAAACCGAAGAAGAAAAAAGAAAAATTGAAAAAGAAAAATATATAAATTGCTTCCAATCTTCTTTACTGCAGCTATAAGTACAATGGTAGAATTACCTCTTTCTCTAAAGTTACATCATGACTAGATCATAAGTTAATTTTTCTGTTTTATACAAAACAGTCTCTAAGAGGTTTCCAGACAATAAATCATGTTCTCTGTACTTCAAGACCAATAGCAATGAGGATGAGTGTGACTTATTTTGACATGAAGTTTTGAAGGACGCCAAAAATACATCACAAAATAGATTGCGTTGTTGCATAAATATTCTAAGCTCCTAAGAGAAAAGTGGTATAGACAAAGGGATAGGAAATATATAATAAAAAATAAAAAACAGGAGATCTTTTCAGCCCCTCCTAGAAATCTGTAATCTGTTTACAAAAATAACCACTTGGCTTTCCATCCAATTATTTTCTTCAGCAAAGTCTAAACATGGAGTCTGACTTCTACATTACTATTTTGATTCAACCTTTGCTCCAGAAACCCATAGCCTTCCTGCAGATTAATGGTAGGTGCCAATATAAAAGCAAAATGCTGTAATTTTGGTTTACATGTTGAAAATTGCCAAATCTTACTGGGTTTGGTTTTATGATTTAAAATTTCATAGTTTCAGGCAAGAGTATGAAAATCTGGTGACATTTTGTAATCTCACAAGATTTTGGTTATTGTAATTTCAGATTTAGGGAGCCTACTGTGAGATAGGGACATATGTATGCCATAGAGACTCTCAAATATTTCTTTCGCTCATAAAATGCTTCATGATGTTAAATCTCTTTAAGAAAAATGTTTGGAAGCCACAAGGTTAAACTAGATATTAAGAAATCTTTGACATACAGAATATTACGTATTTCTGATCAAAAACAAATGCTTCCTTCTCAATTCCTGATGATGATGAACTCAAAGAGGCATAAACAAATACCTGTTTGAAATTATTTTAAATGTCTAGAACCTTTCTCACAATAAATTGGAAATTAAACACATGTGATTTAGCAAACACTTCGTTACAAACCCGATTGTTGCTCTAGTCTCACTATTCCAATCAGGTAAAAATCAGCACAAGAAGCATTGCATTTAAATCAATAACCCATATTTTAATGAAATTTGGGAGCTTCAATGAACAAGAGAGCTTTCAGCAATCAAATAAGCAGTTTCTAAGCCTCTTCTCCCTAATATACCAAAATATAGTATTTATTGAGTAACTACCATCAAATACCATCACTGTGTTATTAGTAACTTAAAATATTTGTTTTGATCTTAACATTAAACACAATCAAATTCTAGAATAGGATTCCACCTTCCTATTCCTCACAGCCAAATTCCGACCCATTTTTCTAAATGGCATTTCAATATTTCAGGTCAACTATAAATAGATCCCTCAGTTACAAATCAAACCTCATTTGGATAATATTGATCCTTAACCCTACCTCAAAAAATCCAATATGATGCAAAGTATTACGTTATTATAATTGTGATTATAAATAATTATTTTGTTATGAATCATCCTATAATAAAGGAATATTGAAATATTGGCATGAGAATCTGAAAACAATGTTTGAATTGTGTAAATTCAAGGCAAGCACGGTCCAAGCACAGAGAGCATTCCTGACATTGCAGATGGATGGCAACCATTCCCCCGCCCTCCCAATAGCTTCATCATTGATAACAAGGTTCATCTCAGATGGTGCGTTTGCATATCTTGAATCATTTTCATCAACCACAAATCAGCAAGTACTACATAAGCGGCTACTTGGACTATGGAAAGCGATAACCTCAAGTGGCGCAATCCACACAGTAAATTGTAAATCTTCAGTCCCTTTAAAGGATGCCTGGGCTTGCAAGTTCTTTGTTGACATAAACTTGTTCCCATGTTATCTCTTGAAGTCATACAGCCAAAGAGACTGAGTAAATCAGGTGCTTTGTGCAACAGGTATATCCATCTCTTCAGGTGGCACTCGAGGCTGGCATTGTGGACACCACCAGGTAAGCCTTTTCAACTCATCTGGTGGTCCAAATGTTGCCTTCTTTACCTCATGTCCTTTTGGACACTTATCTTTCATGTAAATCTGTAGCTGCAATCTTTGTTTTCGCAATTTGTTGTGCAGCCATGCCAAGCTGAACTGAACAACATGATCAAGCAAAGACTTGAGATCTGTGGATTCCAAAGAGGAGCCAAGGGAAAGTGGATGGATCCTTGCTAGATACAGGGCCTCATTTTTAATGATATTTCCTGGAGGAGAGAAGAATTCAGGAGAAAGTGAACACTGGAAAGCCTATAAAGAAAGTGAAGTAAGAAAAGCAATCCTTATGCTAAGCCTTTCCAAAGAGGAGGCCTTGTAGGCATCTTGGGTAATAACGTCCATCATTCCTCATAAATTATTAGCGTGGCTGGGAATGACAGCAACTACAGATATTAAGAAAAGCTGCCGTAGGGCAGGGTGAAAACTTAAAACTAGAAACTCCAGGTTCAGATCTGAACTCTGTCATGAATCTTCATGGCTAACCTTGTACCAATTGTTCTCTCTAGCTTGTCCTATTTCACAGGGAATATCAAGTAATCACATGAATATGTTCCTTGTTCTCATTTTGTTGGTTTAAGAAGATATATAGATACAATAAAAACATACATGGCTGCCAGTTATTCGGGGAACTGCAGGGCAGTTAAAAAACATTTTGGGCAGTGGGCATTACTATGTGATTTCACACATTGTTATTGTCTTTGTTAGAGGTTTTATGAAACTATAATTCCTTTCAATTGTACCATGGTTGATTTAATTTTTTAGTAAGCACCTGAGTTATCAGATTGCAGTGGGATATAGGCTTAATAAATATATTCATTCATTATTCTGGATGTAAATAAATTTTAAAAATGAAACATTTAATTGTCATATTTTTAAAATGGCAGAGATGTATGGATTCTGTTCCATCATTGGCCCTCAATGTAATGTTTAAATAGATGTCAAAGATCCCTTTTTATGTCAATTCATTTGCAAAATTCAATTTTCTTCAACGGCATAGCCTCTGCTGCCCTGCTAGATTACAACCCTTGCATATTTTGCAACAACCTCTCCTATTATACATCCCCAAATTAAGCATGTTTGTATATTTTTTATCTTGGTATCAATTTTGAACGTACCTATTCCTGAGAAATAACTTTGGTTCAGAAGCATGTAGCACACAGGAGTATCTTTTGCAAGGACCTCCAGAGCCCGCTCCCGATCAAACTCCAGGCTCAGGATATCAGTTGCTGGATCAGTGGTAGGAGAAGAGCATTGTTGAATTCGGCAGTTATAAAATACCAGAAAGTTCCCAGAATCAAAATGGAGAACCAGCCTAAATATGCAAAATGAAAACAAACACCAACTAATGCAAATCAGATGCGCAAGGCCTGAATTTCATGGGCCATAAGTGAACCTGAAAACTTGAGAGATTATTCCCAAAACTTTATTAAATTGTAGGTTTAAATGTGATTGAAGAGGAAAAATACTAAATGCATGAGGTAGAATCTTTCTTAATAACTTAAAATGTAACTAATTGACTAAATGCAAAAGAAATCTAGCTAACTTTTTTTCCTGGCCCCAGTATACCATTGAAAAGAAATTGCAATTCTTGGCCCAGAAAAAAGTACATGTTCTTGTTTTATTTTAAAAAAAATGAAGCCCTGCTGGGCTGTTTCGAGAAGGACTAGTCTAACTGCAAGTTGTCCTTGATTTGCAACCAGTCATTTAGCAACTGTTTGACGTTGTGACAGATCCCCCCCCTCAAAGCAAAATACTACTTGACTGGTTTTGTAATTATAACATCAGCCCCACCTGGTGGCCACATGACTACATTAGGGTGCAATCAGTCCACATTTATAGCTGTTTGCAGTAACCCTTAGTCACGTGATCACAATTTATTATGGTTTTTCTGGAAACCGGAGTTTACTTCTGATTTCCAGGAAAAAACGCCCCATACAAAACAATGGTTTGCTTAACAAACATGGCATTTGCTTAACAACCACCGCAAAAAGAGTTTGTAAAATCAAGGTCAAGGCACATAGTAAGCCACTTTATGGTTGTCAGGACTTAAGATCATAATCGCAAGGCTCAATTACTGTCATAACTCGAGGACTACCCTGTATGGCAGTAGGGTAAGATTCCCTTTGTAAACTTCAAAGTACTAACCTGGGGGTTGGATCTTTCCAGTCGCCTCTTTTGTTTGCTTTATTCACCCTTGCAAACTCATTGGCTCGCATGCTTCCATACAGACCAAAATGGAAGCGGAGCCATTTCCAACTCTGCCCATTATTATCTATATCAGATGCCAACCGGCTTGCTGACTCTTCTTGTTCATAGCATTCAGGATTGCACATTTCAACTTCATTTTCTTTCTGGCCCTGGAGAAAGGGTATTTCCAGTC
>JANHFO010000872.1:54424-71037 GCA_032468095.1 Pareas carinatus
TATATTAAATAGGTGCCTTTTATATTAATAAAATGGAAGTTCTCTGATCATTATTTTACAAATGCATGTATCTTTTTTTAAAAAATTAATATTAGTGGTCCACGGGATTTAAAATTTGAATTTAGTAGTCCCTGAGGACCAAAACGTTGTTGACCACTGTTTTAATCCATTTTCCAGGTCGTTATTGGTGGATGAATGGACTAGAATAAAAGCTTTTTAAAGCTATGGCTACTACTCATATTTGTACAGATGGACTGGGCAGATAAGTAGTCTGAGTTTTGTGAGACAGTGAGGTGACTCCAGTTTGGTTTTTAAAGTTATAAGTAAGGTTTCCTCTTTATTTTTTGTTTGTTAGTTTGATTTTTTTTTAATGTGGCTGTTTGTCCGATTTCCCTTCACGATGGCCACAATACATGCCTTAGGACCAAACCACTGAATACACCTATACAATTTGCCCTAAATTATTAAATTATCAAAAGGGCATCTTTTGCCATCTCATTGCAGGTGTGTTTGTCATCTATGGTTAATTCTGCTTTCTTCATGGCAGCCTCCATGCTACTAAAAAAACCACCACTGGAGCTGAAGCCTTATAATTTAAGAGGCTAAAAATGTATTTGTTTATTGAGGCCTTTTTAACAGTCTCAACTGTCCCATCTCTTTTATCTAAAATATGATAGTTTTGTCTAGGCATTAACTAAATTTAAAGTAATGATACTTTTAGATTTATCTTAATTGTATTTCTATTGTTGTAGCCGTATTCCTGTAGCAGCATACAAATAGTCTAAATAAATGGAAAATTCAGTAAACTTTCAGAATTCCCAGTCACACGGACATTCAGTTGGGATGGCTGTTCTACAATCTGTCTTTCTACTCCACTCAGTTTACCAAACACCGATACAATGGAACCTTTCCCAGCCCAGCAACCTATGAATTCCCATGCTTGATGCGGATAGTAGATCTGCCACATATGGAAGACAGTCAGTTGGGAATCAAGAAGGCTGCCATAGTGGTTATTTAATTCCCTTGAGCTTCAGAAGCAGAATAGCAGAATAACAAAGTTGGAAGGGACTTCGGAGGTTTTCTAACCAAAAACCTGCTCAAGCAGGAGACAAATCTTCAGACAAAGGATTGTCCAATCTCTTCTTAAAAGCTACGAGTGTTGAAGCACCCACAACCTCTCGAGGCCAGCTCTTCTACTAATTAATTGTTCTAACTGTCAGGAAATTTCTCCTTAGTTCTAAGTGGATTCTCTCCTTGATCAGTTTCCATCCATTGCTTCCTGTTCTGCCTTCAGGTGCCTTGAAGAATAGGCTGACTTTTTGTGGCAGTTCTTTAGATATGGGACACTGCTATCATGCCACCCAAGCTTACTAGAATTTCACTACAGGTAGCTGTATATGGTTGTTTTCTGCCCTCTTTGCTCCACTTTCTGTGATCCATGTTCAAGTTCAAGTCCATCCTCAGCCTGGAAATTCACTTTGGATCAGTCACTATCCCTCAACCTTAGAAGTGTGTTGATATGTATAGAATTAAAGTAAGATGTGCTACATATACTATCCTGTGCTTCTGGATAAAAGATGGAATATCAATTAATAAAACTTCTGAGGAGTTTTTGCCTCAAGTTTAAGAAAGCATAAGAGAGCTTTTGAAATGGCAGATACTCATAGCGGATAACATGAAGATGTATATAAAGCATATGGTCACAGTCTTCTCCATTAGAGAGAGATATCTACCTTACATCTGGAGAAATCTAGAATATGAAAAGTTACTTTAATGTTGAAGGGCTCTTGATTATGCAACCTTTGCTTTACAAACTTAAAGATTGCAGGTGGGTGCAGGAGTTTTATTAACAAGCACGCCATGGAGTGCTGAAGCTTTAGCTCAACGCTGTTCTGTTGAGATTCAGTACAGGATTGTTAAGAAATTAAAGAGAAAGCCAGGTGTGTCTGATTTTCAACTCCTTGGTAGAAAGGCAGAATACAAATGTCATGTCCATAAGCAATGACAAAATGTGGCTGTTCCTTTGCGTAATAAAAAGCTTCACCTGGGAAATAGGGTTTGGGTGTCCATAATGAGATGAGATCCCTGGTTCTGTCTTGATGGGGCGCATTTCTTCAGCTGTAGTAGTGGTGGTTGTGCTGGTGCAGGTAGCTGAGCTAATGGCAGTGGGAAGGCTTTCATTGGTGGCAGATCCTAGAGTGGGAGGTGGAAAGGGGAGAGAGAAACTGTTAAACCAGATCTGTCCTGAGACTTCAGCCAAGAATCAAAGTGTTGACTACTGTTGCTGCTGTAATAAGGATGCACATTAAATAAAAAAAGGCCAAATGGATCTTCATTAGGAAAGTTTTCAGAGAAAAACACAAGAACTTTGCTATAGCATGCTGGAATGTATTGACATTCAGTTCCTAGTTGATGCCCAGGTTTACTGCAGGACTCACTTCTCCTATCTGAATTGGCCCATCCAGTGCGCTCTTAATGGCAGCAGCTTTGGTCAAACTTCACCAATGAAATAAGGGAAATGGAAGGCAAGGACATGCTATCCCCTCAGCGTTCTGGAATACCTTCACCTAACAATGCAAGCTAGGTTCTTACAAGGTGGAATTATTCCAAAAAGCATTCGACTAAATACTTGGTTCTCACCAACTTTATTTTACTTTGGATTACTTATTTGTTGATTGTTTTGTTAACTGTCATAAATTCTATTTTGAGTTGGTGGTACCCAAGGGGAATGAATGAATAAATGAATGACAAGCGATGTTTTTTATTTGAAGGACCACAGAACTCCCATATTTGATTTTGGTATATAAAAATACTTTTTCCAACTTTGTCAGACTTTAAGCTTAAATTGTAGTTACTAATGGGTTAAATTTCTTATTGTACCCACCTGTTGATGTCTTGGATTTGCTCAGGTTCTTTGGTTTACGCTTCCTTGTTTGGATCCCTTCTTTTCTCATAGCTAAAGGTCTTGGAACCTATGAAGATGCATTTGAGATCATCATTAATCCCCTAGAGAAATCTGCAATTTTTGAATGTACAAAATTCTGTGAGTTTTTCTTAACTGTGATTTGTGTTGAGCTTTCACTTGTTGACACGACAAATGCAAAAAGCTTGTGTGTTGCCCAAGAAATTTTGTGGGGAGGCAGTTTACAAAAACACAAGGAATTGCCAAACTGTATTTTTGTTATCTTTTGACAGGCAAGTCAGATTCATAGTGTAAGATGTGCAATGCACTCGGTGTGTATTAGGAAAAGCCTCTTTCGGGCTATAAATAAAAATGTATTTTTGGTTTCTGTTGTTCATGGTCTATTTTGTTACAGCTTTTGCTCCTTAATGGGCTTACTGAGGCCACTGTGTTGCCAAAAGCTTATAGTTCCCCTTAATTGATTCATATACAAACGGAAAACATTTTTTCAACTTTTAAGAATTTCTTTTGGAAATTGTTCTGCAGGTTGGAAAACAGACAGTGCTTAGCACGATCTACTTCTTCACCCAATTTTGCAGCATTAAGGCAAAAGCTGTTTTCCATTTCCATTCTTTCTCATAGCAGTTCTTGTTTTTCCTTTGGAAAATGAGAATTTTCAGAGTATTCTAAATTGTTGAAACAACCAAATCTAAATATATCCTATGTCAGGGGTTTTCAAACTATGGTCCGGGGACCCTGTGGAGTCCATGGTAAGTGGCCAAGGGGTCCACAGACAGGCCAAGAAAAATTTGGAAAAATTAATATACATGAATTGTAGATTAGTAATTAGTTGAATTTGTGAGAAACGGGTCCGCCCTGAAGCAAGGACATGTTTTGGGGTCCGCAGTTTGAGAAAGATTTGAAAACCTCTGCCCTATGTGATCAGTCCTAAAAGGACTGCTTTGTGCACATCTCTGTTGAAGACCAAATCCACCCCACCCCCCATCATATTTATGAGAGGAACACCTATAAACTCCCAACCAGGATGATTGGATTTTTTCCCCCATCATTTTTCTCCTCTTCCCTCACATCATTGGCTTCAAAGTAATAGCCAGAAAGAGCAGTTCCTCTGAACTCTTCGTTATCAGAAAGCCATACACTGGGAGAAATGTCCTGATGCCACCGGCTTGATCTATTTCTTTCAAAGCAGTCTTCCCAAACTGCCACCCTCCAGATGTTTTTGCATCCTCAGACTTCCCATCCAGCATGACTTTCAACCCCGGGGGAAGATATCATAGATAGGCTATGCTTTGTTTTCTCTTCTCACCCCATGGAGCTTCATGTATAAACCACAAGCATTGCAGACTGGCTCTCCTTCTGCGTTCCGGCGCCACAGTGTGGTCGTAGATGTATGGCAGTTTGCACATGACAGACCCATCCGACGGGAGGCTGACTGTGAGGACAAGAATTCAAAGTAAGAATAACTAATTCACTAGTGATCTTATCTATCAATCATTTTTACTAATTATCATAACTTGCATATAAAATATGCCCAAACAACTAGACAGAAAAACAGTTTTTTCCACCCTGCCATCACTTTGCTAAATACCTAATTCTCACAGCACTGTCTTATACCCAAGGATATTTACCCATGAAGTAGGGCTGTACTGCTATCATCCTTCTCATCTTTCCTATTACCTTCTCCTACGACATCTTATGATTTATCACTTTGATGCTTGTATCTTGCGATTTATGATTGTATCTTATGATTTATGATTCATCACTTTGTTGTTTGTATGTACACTGGGAGCTTATGCACCAGACACAAATTCGCTGTATGTCCAATCATACTTGACCAATAAGGGGAGGAGGAGGAGGAGGAATAAGCTTCAGACCCATATTGAAACCGTGTTATAATATACAACCTTATAAATGGTATAAATCTAATTTGCTTTTTACAGACCAAGATTAATAGTGGGCAGGTGGGATTGAATCACAAAGGCCTGTGGGGGTTTCCATCACATTCCTTACCAGCCTCCTCTGGGGCTTGATCAGTGGCCGATTAATGCCATTCATCTTGTGGTAGAGTCCACATGCATTACAAAGATAGTGGCCGGTGCCATCTCTTCGCCACAGTGGGGTGGACATAGCACCACAGTTGACACATTCCCGACCTTCGGAGTAATCATCAAAAAACTCTGTGGGCACAAGAGGACAAAATGAAGTAAATCATCAAAGGATTTTTTTTCATGGAGCCATTTCACAAGTCTTTAGTAAACTCTTGAGTGGCTTGAATACCCATCCTCAGTCTACCAGGGTGGCGCAAAAAGCTCCACTTTTTTATTTCAATTATTTTTGGTCTGTCTTTCAAAGGATAAATCCCTTCTACCACATTTCACGTAAAAAGAAAATGCATGTCAATTTCATGAATTATTTCTACTAGGAATCTGCAAGTAGCCTACACAAGGAATGACTTCACACAGTTTTGTACATTTGTATCTGTTGCATGACAACTATACTTGCCAGCTAGTCCAAGAAGAGGCCATGCTGGATATGGCGTTCAGAGTGTTGAAATCAGCATATAGAAACCAACAGGTTGGGGGAAGGCAAAAGAAGCAAGGCCTTCCTATTAATGTAGTTCCTAGAACTGAACAGTAGAGGGAGATCTCATCTCAATCTATGCCAAAACAATTTATTTATTTATTTATTTATTTATTTATTTAGATTTATATACCGCCCTTCTCCTGAAGGACTCAGGGCGGTATATAAATCTAAATAAATAAATAACAATGGACTGACCTTATTTACACTGGCAAGGTCTACAAAGAGGGAAGACTTGGATGCATTTATCAAATATTTGAAAACCTGTTGAATTTAGATTGCATAAAAGATGGACTGCTATGCTTCTGTTTCCTTATTCAAGTCTGCAAATTGATCAAGGCTTCACATACAGCACATTAAATCTGCTAAAAAAAACACAATTGCAAGACTCCTATAATTAAACTATGCTCAAACCAAAATAATAAACATATTGCTAAACATAATAAATGGATTCAAACAGCCTGTTAGGACAATGGCTGGATTTCCATAACAAAGAGACCAACACATGCCAAATGAGCAACATTGTTTTAGTTTACACACTAATATGTTGTGTGAATCCAGTCACTTGGTGACCCTAGGCTAGTTAACTCTTTCTGCACCTAACCTACCGTCTTAGCTTATAGTAATGATAAAATAGAAAACTCATTCAATTTTATTCTATTTTTCTTAAATCTAACTTGCCTCTCCCCTAAATAGTCTTGGACTATGTTGAAAATATATGCAAGGTTAGATCTGATCATCTCCCCAGACTTAGATTTGACTGAGACATTAAAAAAAATCCTGAAGAAATAATGAAAGTCATTACTGTATTGCCAGAAGAAAATCAATGAATATTTCCAGAATGTCACAAGAGTTGAACTGGTCCAATGGCATTATCTTTTATATATCTTTTATATATATTTTATATATTTTCACTCAGACAAAAAGTGACTCTGGAAAGGGTTGCAGGATCAATTCACTGTTTTCTCTCTTCTCACTTATACCCAGATCTGTTTAATCAATTTGATGGAGGGATTTGAATGACAGAAGTGAGAAAACTCCTAAGGAGATAAATAAAGAGGCAGACAGTTTGGTCTTGTTCTTTGATATTTTAATACAGCAAAATCTTTAACAAAAAGGATATTTTTAAAAGAAGGTCAGCATTATTGCTAGCCCAGCATTATATATAAAACACATTGATGCACAATCCCATCTGATGCAACACTTGTGGCTGAATGGAGATCTGATTCAAATATTCCTCTTCAACTCTCATTTATGACTGTCTAGGCACATTATTCCTCCCAAGTTCTGAAAGTTGGCACAGCTCATTTCCCCAGCGTAGCAATTTCAGTGCCGGTATTATTAGAATCTGTCTTTATTTTGTTAACACCTTTATCTTAAAAAGATATCACCAGAAACTTGAATGAACAACTTGATTCACCTGGACCATAGTGGTTGGTGAAAATGTATTGAATTAACCACAGTGGCTGAATTCAGATTGTTATACATCCAGTCAGCAATTGTAAATGTGCCATACCACTCACCAGTAGGCATTTATTGTGTGTTTGAAGGGATGAGGGAGTCAGTACTGTCATGTGTGAATGACATTAAAAAGACATGTTGCAAAAGGAATAAGAAGATAATTTGTATTTGGCATTAGCAGATATTGTGAAGCAAAACCCTTTTTTAAAAATATTATTTTGTATCATCTGCACTAATTATCTTTAGAGGAACTTGGGCTCTTAGAAGCAAGAATTTGTATATTAAGGAAACTTAATATCAGGAAGGAAACTTTCATAAATATCAGCTGCTTGGATAAGGCTATTAACCTTGCAAAGAGAAAAGAGGCACAATATAGACATGTGAATTTTCCCTCAGAAGGTCTAATAGAGATTTGGAGGACAATTTCAGATAAACTCCCACACATAACATACACCCCCAGGGCACCTTTGCTCTGATCAAAGTATAGTACCAACTCTAATATCTCCCAAGCAGCTGTTTCTAAGTTAAGAACAATGTTGGGAACGTGATCAAAATCTCCAGAGTGCCATCTGTTCTGTTATAGTTGTGTGGTTTTGTTCTGAAGGAGGGAGAACCATAGGAGATACAGTATTTGCCTCCAAATATAGCTTATATAATTGTAAACATAGCAAATACTGTGAGGGTGCTGTAATCCTCCTCCCTGTTCCATAGAGAATGAAACTTGGAAATGTAGAACTTCTCACTGCCAAGAAGGACAAAATATAACAAGCAAACAAAATAATACCGACTGAAATTGGTTGAGATTCTGTGTGTGTGTGTGTGTGAGACACACACACACACACACAGAGAGAGAGAGAGAGAGAGAGAGAGAGAGAGCACAAAAGTTCATAATTAGTCTTCTAATTAGGAGCAGAGATTATAAAACACAAATAATTTATATATGAAATAGTAGAAGAGAAGTATCCTGTGAAAATTGGAGGAGGGCAGAGAAGAACAAGAGCAGGAGGAGAGGCGTCCTTGCAGTCTGCATTGTCCTGAATTTATATGTGGTACAGGCCGGGGCTTCCTGAGATTTCTCATGTGGGAACAGAGGGCCGTTTATGCTGAATATTGAGACAGAATATACATAATATCCAGGCCTGGGTAGATAAACAATGTATTTTTTTGGAAAAAGTTCAACCTTGGCTGTGCCAGACAGAAGCAGGAAAGGTTAGAAAAACTGCTTGGAGGCTTTTTGGGAAACACTTGGTTTGGAGAGTCTCTACTTTTTACCCTCTTGGTATGCTGGAATAAGTTCATTTCCCATGCTTCAGCAATGCTTTGTAAGAATACCTTTGAACCTTGAAAGAGTACCTCATCTCTTTAATATTTACTAAACAGTCACGCTGTTTTTGGTATGTATCTGGTTAAAGATCCAGCTGCTTTAAAAAGTCAACTTATTAAAACAACTCATAAAATAACTATCATTTTTCCACTTATTCAGTTTTAATCAATAATAGGAGGGTGTCTTGTTTACATGAGGTTTAAATAAGTACTTATGAAGCCAGCCGAAAACATGCACAGCTATACTAGACACACATTTTATTACAATTGTTGGTTTTCTATTAGTTTTAGATAGTGAAGCTTTTTAGCAGTTTTAATATGAGCATGCAAACATGTTCAGATTTCATGCAAACCTGTACTTTGAAAGTGTCATGGCAAGCACACCCCAAACAATGATCTCAGCCAAGAAAGAAATTTAATTTACATTTAATTAAAATTAGTTTTAACATGTTTCATATGGTCATTTCACAAGATTCTAATCATTTCCCATATATCTCACATTAAAAATGGCAATTTAGAGGGAATTTTTGGAATCTTGGAACAATTCTCAACACTTTGTGGAAGGCAGATTGTACTATTTGGCAATACCGTGGTAATGTCCTTTTATTATGGTATGAACTTTCACAAAAAAGGGCTGTATAAAAACATTATTAAATGGAGGATCAGTTATGCCTGGTAGAGTAGCAATTATCAAATATTATTAGCCTCTGCAAACCTGAGAATTATACTCTAGACGGTTGATGCTGCAACTATGTGAGATCATTTTATAGAAACTTTATATAAACATGTATGCATTGAAAAGTGTAAATTATAGCCTTGTCATAATACTGGATAACTATTGAGTCCAACTAAGAATAGTTCTATAATAGGAGTGTGCACCAATTCTAGAAAACAATACTGTAGATGAGTTATAAAAGAGACATTTGTACACCATATGTTATGTACTCCTGCTGTATAAGATTTCCCAACTCTACCTGGAATTGTTAGAAACTTTTAGAAACACCTCAACGTGCATAGTTATACTTGTTGAAATTTACATTCTGAAGACTGTCAGTAAAGCTTCAGTCACATTTTAATTTTAATAAAATTTAGCAGTAGTAGAAACAGGCCTGAACAAGCATGTTAAAATGGTCATCTCACAACTTGATGCTCTCAACCCTCAGCAGTGAACTGCAATACGAGAGAATGAGACTAAAGAAAATGGATATGTATAGAGAGCCGTGGAGATGGCTTGGAGGGGAATACTCAGAAGCCAGTTACAGAAACAAAGGCATTTCTTATGCCCTGAGAAAGAAGATAATGTTAGGAAAAGGTTCGAACTGGTTCCTCCCTGAGTCAGAGTAAGGATAGGTAAAACAGAAGCAACTTATAGTTCCAATCTTCCTATGGAGCCGTCTTCCTGATCTGCCCTGCCTTTTGAGCTGACATATGCATAATACATAAATATAAACATATAATAAAATTCCAGATTAAAGTAACAAGAAAACAGATTGTAAACATTCTGTACCATAAAAAGTTGGGCATTTTCTTTAGTCTGGGAAATACATCTGCCTAATCCCCTAGAACAGTGGCTCCCAACTCCTGGTCCATGGTCCAGCACAAGTCCATGGCATGCCAGCAACCGGGCCATGCAAACAAGCCAAGCCTCATTGGCTGGATGCAGGCAGCATGCAAAACCATGGTCCACAGAAAAAACTTTCTCCATGGAACTGGTACCTGGTGCTCGAAAGGTTGGGCAACCCCTGTCCTAGAGCAGAGATGGGGAATAATGGCCCCTTTACAGCTTCTGGACTTCAACTCCCAGAATTCCTGAGCCAGAATTCCTGTCATTTGGAATAGATTACTTTGGCCTGCATGGACTATTAATTTAGTTCACTATAATAGCACTTCCTCTTTCTCCTCTCTTATCCACCATCATTTTTTAAGTGAATATACTAATTTTGCACTGTTTTACCTGATTCTGAGCAACATACCTGAAGAGCTACCTCGGAGTTACTACTCCTATTACCTTGGAGTAGTAACATTTTTCATTCCAAGATCTGCCCACCCTAGTGGTTTTGTATCAATTATATTACCACTTTTCTCTAGATACTCAAGGTGGTTTACATGGGAACCTCCTTTTTATCTTCACAAGTCTGTAACATCAGATGGGTGACAGAAAGACTGGCCCAATGTCATCTCAGGAATCTCCAAGGCAGAGGATGGAACACTCAGTCAACACCTTAACCTCTATTATATTGGTTTTCACCAGTGATTAGGACCCCAACACATTAAGATATAATAATTGTTGGTACTACCAAGGCCATATGCCATAAGATATTTTTGAATAAGTTGGATTCACATCAACAGAGTTTCCAACATTTTTAAACTGTTTGCCCAGTACTTCTCCCTTTTGGAATAGTTTGTAGACAGTGGAAGTGTTACAGCACACAACATTGAATGCAAATTGCTCAATTCAGGTAGCAGCTGCAATGGTTAGAACAGAGGTTTTCAACCTGGGTCTGTGGCAAGCTGCCAGGAGGTTTGCAGAAAGGGTTAATAAAAATTTGGAAAATGTAATATACATGAATTGTCCATTAGTAATTAGTTGAATTTGTGGGAATGGGGTTCACCATGTAGCAATGGCATGTTTTGGGGTCCGCAGCTTGAAAAAGGCTGAAAGCCTTTGGACTAAAGTGTCTCCATACAAGAAGAGGCAAGATTTGTGCAGTTTCCATTCTTACATTGCAGAACTCTATAGTCATACTATATATCAATGTGGCTGAGGAATCTTTTCCCCTGTTATCCTAAGACAGAGATACATTTTTGCCCTGAGCAACAGTGAATACTACTCATTTGACATGAGAATTCTCTTCCATTTTTTGTTCACCAAGGATGAGTGTATTGGATCCACAGCTTGAAAAAGGTTGAAAACCTCTGGGTTAGAAGATCAGATTTGAACAAGGGAAATCAGGTTCCAAGCCCCATTTGATTAGGAAGTGCACTTGGGCACATGAGGACAGTCATTCTAGCTCTGTAAGAACATAAAAGGAGTGATAAAATGAAGGGAGATCCTCAGGAATGCTCCTTTGAGCTCTTAGTAAATGGAATACAAATGTGATAAATAAATAATAAATAATGAATCTTGAGAAGTTGCTAAGCTATTGCCCATCCTACTATGGAGCACAACTGCTGAAAGCATCTTGATTTACAAGCTTTCTGCCTCCAACAGCAGCTGCTCTATATTCTGCCATTATGGGGCCTTTTTGACACCTATTCTTTCCTGTGGGCATCCCAGCAATTTGGAAAGGAAATAGTTATTGAGGCAGCAAAAGTCTTCAGCGTCTCCTGCCTGGAGTCAGAACAATAGGTCAGCAAGCCACTGCATCCCATTCAGGAAAGAATTATGTATTTCTGATAATGCTTTTGAAAAATTCCTTTTGTCCACTTCAGGATATTTATATTCACTCCAAATGTGTATGGTAGTTTAGGCTGTCAATCTTATTTGACATAGGATGTTGCCTTATATGAAATCAGGCCCTTGGAGCATCAATGTTGTAACTGTTGGAGCTAAATGACCATAGTTGTACAGTAGGAATGTCTAACTTCTGTTGGCTGAACAGCCACACTAGGTTTTAAACAGAGTAGACCAAGGACTAATTATACTCCTACTCTAAGGATTTCCCAGGCCTATCTGAAGTAGCTAGAGACTTAATTTCAGAACACTTATGCATGCATATTTATGTTTCTTCCAGAAAATCACATTCTGAAAACTGTCCAAAAGACTTCAAACATGCTTTCATTTTAATCAAAATTTTAATAGAAATAGTCCTGAATTTTCTGAACATAAACATGTTTTTTCTACAACACAATGCCCTTGAACTCTCAGCATAAGATTTGCAATCCAAAAGACTGAGTGCAATGCATGTGCACTAAAACAAAAATAAAATTACAGATTAAAGTAACAAGAAAACAAATGGCAAAAATCCTGCACCACAGAAAATAAATCCAGCAAAATGCATTAATTAATTAAGAGGCATTGACCGAGATGGGTGGCCATAGAAATTGAATGAATGAATGAATGAAACAAATTTAAATGTCTACATATAGTTGCTGGTTTTGTATGTTGTTATGCAACCGAGTAATGAGGGTCAGAGGGATTTGCTTTTCAAAATAAGCTATATTTATCAGAATCAGAAATGTACAGTAAAACCTTCGATTGCAAGCATTAGTTCCAGAAATGTGCTTGTAATCCAAACCACTCATATACCAAAGCATGCTGACTGAGATCGAGCATTATCCACAGTCCCACAGCGAGAGAGAGCATGCATATACTGCATGTACTACTCATAATGCAAGACACTGCTTGTTTATCAAGTTAAAATTTATTTAAAATGTTTGCTTGTCTTGCAAAACACTCACAAACCAAGTTACTCGCAATCCAAGGTTTTACTGTACGAGCAATTTTATCTTAACTGTTGAAAAGAGTACATACAGACAAATATGTGTTTGAAACAAAATGAATTCAAAAATTAGGGTTCCCTTTCCCACTATCATGCCTTTAAATCTGATGTAGCACATTGTGTTCACTTACAATTAACTCAATTATTCCAGTCCAACCTATCTCTCAGGATTCTTTGATAAAATGAGAAGTCATTCCAAGTGTTGGGATCTCCAGAGAACAAACACAGTAACGAGAAATGTAAGAAACTGGATTTAGTTTGTATTTTTCTTTGAGTGTTTTCATGATGTAGTTTTTCAATTCTTTGTTTTTTGAAATTTTATTTTGGTAATAAATCGTCAAATAATAATAATTTTATTTGTATCCCACCCTTCTCTCGAAGGACTCAGGGACAAATTGTAGGTAGTCTTTTAAGTAGCAACTCCTTCTCGCTTACACAGAGTAACTTCAAATATATTTGGTCAGCTTTACCCCTAGATAGAAAGGCCTAGCTTTGCATTGTTAAAGCAGAAGGCGTCTATATGCTGGAATTTAATTCAACAAGTCAATTCCACCCAGTTTATTGATGGCCATGGCTAGGACATCTTACACATACGCATATAAATACAACAAAAATAACCCAATACCTGTATTATGGAAAAACCATCATACAAATTCTCATCAAGACAGCTTAAAGCAGAGGTCTCCAACCTTGGTCCCTTTAAGGCTTGTGGACTTCAACTCCCAGAATTCCTCAGCCAGCTATGGGACCAAGATGGGAGACCTCTGGCTTAAAGGGTTAATATCCTTCAATAGTGATTCTGATTAGAGGTTTCTCTGTTGTAGGGAAATAATAAAATTCTTGAGGGTAGAATGGAATAGATTTGAGTATCTTGCAAAAAAAAAAGCCACAATTAGTTGTCAGCCTGGATACCTGATCAGAAGCAGGCCATATTACTATAGCATCCATGTATTGCTCTTGATATTGCTCGTTATTATTTCCTAAGCATTGTGGAGGGGAGCCCTTTCATGTACCAAGTAAAGCCGAGTTATATTTGTAAACAGAACTCCACTGGCCAGCCACCAAAGTAGGATAAGAAGCTGCCCTCTGCTACCCAGTCAAGACATGTTTGGCATAACCTGCCAGTTCCATCAGCTTTCCATCTTGCTTTCCTTTTATCATCCCAGCTCCTTTCATCTTCATTCTCCAGCTTGCCAGATGGCAATGGGTTCTCAGTCATCCTGTCCCAGTGCTCTGTTTATAGGCAGAGGGAAATTTAATATCAACATTCTTAGAGTTTGCAAAGCAGCTTGTCAGATTGCTGAAGCACCTCTGCAAAGGCAAATCTGTGTGCTGGGCAGGCACTTAGAGGCACTTCCTCCCGCTCCCCTCCACCTGCTGTGCATAGGTTTCCTGAAACAATTTGTTATGATAAGATAAGGCTTTGATAAATCAGGGTACAACACTGAAATTGATCATGTGAAATTCTACTAAGATGAACGAGGAGCATCTTCCATGGGGAAAGAAAGAAAAACCCATTAATGCAAGGAGGAAATCTGAGTCATTCAACCTTGCCACACCTAAGGGTTTTCCCCCTCTTGCTCCTACTTTAGCCATAAAGGCAATTATTAATTGTCTTTTAATAATGACAATTATTAATTGTAGATATATCTACAGTTTAACACATATGTTTATAGTAAATCATCCTAATTTCTGTACAAAATTATGAAATAACCAATAACTACGTAAAGGAAAGCAACCATAGCTCCCACCTATGAACTATACTATTTCAAAGTGCAGATAAACAGGAAAGGCTAAATGCCATTGGACTGTTCTGTACATTAAAAGGGATTCTTAAGATTTTGCTGCAAGGATAAATGGGAACACTGGCTCAACTAATTTTAACATGTGGATAGTGCTGGACAAAATCTACTTTGCAGCATTGTTCTGAAGGTAAAAACAGAGCAGGGGACTTCTATAAACTCCATAGATATAAAATTATGTATGCAAATAATAATGCTAAGACAAATTAAAATAATAATAATGGGAATACAGCTCTGGGGCAAAATCCTGACATTTAAATTTCAATTCTCCCTATTTATTATTTATCATTTTGTCTCTGTTCCTGCTTTGAATTTTTATTTTCATGGAATTGTAGAGCTGAATATAATTCAACATCCTTGCTCAATGCAGTATTCATTTTTTTAATTCTTCCATGTAGGTAGTACCTTTCCTTTAACAAGCTTAAGGGGGCATATATGTATAATTTTTATCCCCACAACAAAAGACCCATAATATAGATTGGAGTGAGATTATCCCCAAATTCCGAGTTTCATGATCTAATGTTGATTTGAATCTGAATGTCCACAGTTCCAATTCAGCACTTTAACCAACATTAAACACCGATTTTCACAATACAAGAATATGTCTATAGATAGCTGTCTAGCTATTGCAGCAAATGTTATTCAAATATTTCTCAAATCAGTTCCTTTTCTTACTGAGCACTGTTTCTGCTGGCCAGAATTAGATTTCTGATAACCTCTTATTAGTTGTAATTCTATTTTGAGGGGTGACAGCTTTTATGTCTTTAGTGTACTCTATATGCTTGTTTTTGCTTAACCCTATCGCAGGAATCCTCTACTATCGCAAAATGCAGAACCAGCCAACATGCTTGATGATGCTGTATATTTTGCCAGTTAAATACCAAACATTATGTGTTGTAGGGCTGTTCCTTTTCAAAAATGGTGCAGAAGAGGGGCTTGGAAATACACCTGAACACAAATATAGCATCACATTAAAAGTCATCACAACTTCCACATATGAGCCTAAACCTAAAACACCTGGCTGCTTTACGGAGGTGCTATAACCATTTTTTAAAACTTGGGCAACTCTATTATTTTCCAGCAAAGACAACTCAGGGTGCTTGGTGATATTAAAGAGTTATGGGAGAAAATATCTGCCTAGCTCCAAAACATCAGATTTTTGCTCCACTGCTGTACTATATTTGCATTGGACTTCTGCTCCACTACTCTGTTACCTGTACTGATAGTGTCTGAGGATTGTGGGAACTGAAAACCAAAACATCTGGACAGCATCTGGTAAGGAAAACTGAATGACAAGGTAGCCAGATACTTAGATTATGTAATAGCAGTGATTAAGACCTTGAATGAAAACCTTGGCATAAGCAACAGTGTGTCAGCTTTTTTATTACTTATTTATGAAATGTTATTTGTAATAATATATTTATATCAGATTTAACTACTTTTTTATCTGTTATAGCCTTCCTCATCCCAGGTCTATGTATCAGATGTCCTCTCTGGGTGCCTTCAAAATAAAATGTTAGCAGATTATGTTTAAGATGAAGGTTGCTTAAAAGCAGAAAAATGTTGAATAGAAGTTTATCCCTTCTGCTAATAAAATTAGAATTTAAGGCTATTCATCAAACTTGCAAGGAGTTGCAAGGAGACTAAGAATGAATATAACAATTTCTTAATACATCTATAATTGAACTTCGGCATTTGCTGCCATTTTACCAACTTACATTTATCAATTTAAAAGACAGATTTACACAAGAGAGGTTTGAACCGGATGGAAGTATCTAAATCTAGAATGTATATATTTATTTGCAAATATTTATATGCTACTTACTTACTTTAAGTACTCACAGCTAAGAAATAACAGTGAAACAAAATATTGTTCCATGCTTGTACTTCCAGAATGTATCATTATTTGACAAAGAATTTGGGCAGATGACTATTGGCCTGTTTCATCTGGGTCCTTCTGTTTTGTAGATATCTAAAGATTCTTAACACAAATGATAGAATAATAAAACTCTATCTATCTATCTATCTATCTATCTATCTATCTATCTATCTATCTATCTATCTATCTATCTATCTATCTAT
>JANHFO010000872.1:86723-98792 GCA_032468095.1 Pareas carinatus
GTGAGAGAGAGAGAGAGAGAGAGAGAGAGAGAGAGAGAGAGAGAGAGAGAGAGTAGTACATGTTATTTACCTCAATATACATGCAGAGTAATCTCTTTTCTCTTTTTAAGATGGTTGGAATAATCGCATCTAACACACAAGTGTGAGTGGCTAAACTTCATATTTTATATGAAGTTGTGTTAATTCCAATGAATGACTGAGGCAGAAATTCAGGCATGAAATCATGATTTAGTATTTCCTTTGAATGATGGCAATAGCTCTTTTATTAAATTGTAAATTATATCATAAAAAGATTATTTATAATAAGGTTTTCCTAATATTTAAATATGTTTAATCAATTAATTCATAAAAAGCAAGCTAAAGTATTAACCACTAGCATGGATCTAATTCTTAATTCCCTCTTGAAAAGGAAGCATAGTTTCATTTTTTCATTGCTGCATCCAGAAAATTAATGTGCATCCAACATGTTAAATGTATAAAAAAAATCTGAGGAAAATAATCTCAAATTTAATCTGATTTAATAATGCAATCTTCAAGGAAGAGAGAGAGAGAGAGACCAAATTCTATCCAGAATGAAGCTCTACTTATCACTGATAAATCTCTTAAAAAGCAAATAATCCATAAAATTGCAAAGTAGTATCAATCCTACCTAAATAAAATTCCATTTAAATCTTCCCATAAAAATCAAATCAAACCCCCAATCTTTCTTCTCTTCCTCTTAAATCCTTGGGGGGGGGAGAGCCTATGATCTTATTTACAAGTAACACCTCTGCCTGGCTGCCCAGGGGCTCCTGGTGTTTCATTTAAATATGTATAAGTGAGGAAGAAAGGGAGGCCTTTCCACAGAAATTTCCCAATTCTTCTCAGCTTGCAAAAGCAAACACACAGTGTGTAACTTTTGGAAAGCTCAGCCTCATTTGCAGACCAACATAGTGCCCCAGTCACATAACAAAAGACAATTTGCTAGTATAGTTGTGATACAGGTCCCTGTGCTGGGTGTGAATGGAAAATTTGACCTAATACATCACACAGCAAAGTACAAAGTTACAGATATTGCCTGCTGTTTAGAGGCAGACTAAGGAACACCAGTAGTTAAGGTGAGAAGAAATAAAATCTCCTTCAAATTAAGTTCAATTCCTGGTGATTTTGTGGACACAGCTGTGTAGTTTACTTGGCAGCAATATAGAAATGATTTGTCTTCTTCTGAGACTGTTTTTCACATTCCAGTTTAATCTACAATTGTAGTATTCCTTGAAAATCTCCCATCGAGAAACTAGATTGATTCTTCCTAGTGCATTTGTTTCAGAACTGAATTCAATGTGCTAAACACAGCCCTTGATTTCTACTCATTCTAAGCAACACTATCAGCAGCTTTGAGCAAGAATAACTGAACAGAAAAAACAGCATATTAGATCAAATCAAAGGCTTATCTAAACCAGCATCCTGTGCCCGGGATACCCAGTCAGATGCTTCTTAAGTAGGAAATGAACTAATTATATCTCCTCACCCTCAATAGACCTACCCACTACCTAGTGTTGTGCTGTCTCTGATCCCTAAAAAACCAACCACCTATAACATAGGTCTGACTGAAGGCTGAAATTGTAGTTTAGTCTCACTTAGAGACTACTGCAAAGTTCTCCAATCCACTATCTAAAAATTTAATTGAGAGAGAAGAGAGAACTGTCCCTGACCCCCCTATCTCCCAATTTACAGCATGTGTACTTTCAAAGGGTTCGTTCACCTTAGAGGCCAACTGTGATGTCCATTTGGCACCTATTGACATTATCTTTCCTTGCTCCAGGTAGGCACGCCAGCATGTAGATTTAAGCAACTTTCAGTATGGTTTCATTCCTGACAATGTAGGTTTCTTTATAGTGAGTTTTGCTAAGCTGCCAGATTGCTTTTGCTTTTATTTCAAAATTATGATTTTACATTGACCTATTCTGTAAATCATTCAAATTCCTGCTCCT
The DNA here is from genome assembly GCA_032468095.1 of Pareas carinatus. NCBI lineage: Eukaryota > Metazoa > Chordata > Lepidosauria > Squamata > Pareidae > Pareas > Pareas carinatus. The sequence continues at coordinate 88,694 of JANHFO010000872.1, forward strand.
GCTGAAAAATGAAATAAAAATATTTAGAAAAACTAATTTAACTAAATGAATCAAATCTTTTTTAAAGATTATATCTTCTACACAGAAGTGAAGTTTGTTTATTCATGTAAAAACAGATTTATGTAAAGATCAAAAGAGTCACAAGGAAAACAAGAGAATTTTTCACTCCTTTCCACCCTTTAGAATTATTGATTCCAATCAATAATCATTTTGTCCCAATTTTAGGTCCTTAATTTCTAAGAGAGAACCTCGATGGGGAAAAAAAATTCCTGAAGAAAATTGATTGGGAGGTACATAAAACTACCATGTTTTCCAGAAAATAAGACCTGGTCTTATATTAATTTTTGCTCCCAAAGACGCATTAGGGCTTATTTTTCAGTTAGGTCTTATTTTGGGGGAAATATGGTACTAAATGTGTCCATCTGGCTGACAATCTTAACTGGGGCTTACTTTTGGGGTAGGGCTTATATTATGAACACCCTGAAAAATCTTGCTAGGGCTTATTTTCTGGTTAGGTCTTATTTTTGGGGAGACAGGGTAGTAATCAACTGAACTCGCCACAAATGCCAGTATAGTCTAGTGGTCAGAACAACAGGCCAATCTCAGGAAACTAAGATTCAACTTTCCACCTTGTGATGAGAAACTTTGGTTAATTCTTAGCCATTTCTGCTTCAATCTAACCAACCTCTTAGAGTTATCCTAATGATTTTAAAAAGCAGAAAGTCAGTTAAATATCTTGTCTCCTGAGCTTTTTTTAAAATAAAAGCAGAAGAAAGGCAAACTAATAGAAAAGCTGGCTGCATCATCATAAAAAAGTCTTCCTAGAAGCCTTTCCCATTCTGTTGCCCTCAGGATGGAAGAGAGTTATGAGACTCAAATACATCTGAAAGGCTGAGAAATACTACCTTATAAGATGGTAACCTAATCAAACAAATGATGTTAAAATCCTAACTTCCTTTTTTCTTTCTCCTCACTTCCCTTCTCTTCTTCCCAGTGAATGGGAGCAGAAACATTACTAAATACTTGAACCAGAAGAGAGAGGGGGTAGAGAGAGATGGAAAGGTAAGATGATTGATTCATTTTTTGGCCTTAGTGATAATAAATTGCAAGTCTATAAAGTGAAAGTTCAGGAGGATTTCAGTGTTTTATACAATAACTGTATTGCACTAATAAAGCAAAAGTGTCAACATGCTGCTCATATCAATTAAATGTGACAAAGATAAAATATGTTAAGAATTTACTATACAGTGTTATGAGGTTTACAAACTTGTTTAGGCAATGGATCCTGTTAATTAAAAAAAAATCCTGAAACTCCGATCAAGTGGCAAACCTCTAATGATAGGAAATGACTAATAAAATGAAATGCATTTATTAATCAAATTAATCAAAAAAATCAAATTTATGAATCAAAGTTGGGCTCTTTGTAATCAAAGTATGCGTATTTATATACTGAAGTTATCTGAATCGTACAGATTTACCCCAAAGCTTCCATTTCACCTTTCTGAAGGGAAGGAGGCAGAACTGGGACAGGATGATTTGCCAAAGGCAGGATGTATATTCTCCAAAAGGTGGCCACAGATGCATGGCTGAGGCATTTTTTCAGGGAAAAATTGTGGCAATCATTTTCAGCTTTTCACTGCCTGCCTCTCAGGCTCACAGGGCGATATGTCATCTTGAGCCACTAAAACCAAGAGAGTGAAGCTTTTGAATGTCAGGTGACAAGCTCCATCTTTTCCACTATACCTTAGGAAAATTGCCTCGGCCATCCTTGACTAGATCTGAGTGAACTCTCCTTTTCTCCCTGACTGTTTCATGGAACTCTAGGATTCTTCAGAACCCACCTTGAAAATCCTGTTGTAATTTGCATATACTTCCTGGTCTTTGTAGGTTTAAACTTCAGGTTTGCATTTACTCCCTCTGTACTAGTTCCATTTAATCAGCAGGCAGATCTTTATAACTCTGAACTGAAACCAAAGTAAAATAACTCTTCTCGTAGCTAAAGAGTGTTGAAATTAGATTACACCAAGATTTCACAGGTATCACACACACACACACACACATGTGTATGTGTGAAATCTTGTGTAATCAATATGTGTATATATTGAACTTTATATATATATAAACTTGCAAAATACCAAACGCATTACACCAAGTAATAGATTGCTCAAAAATCTCAATTTATTTTTTCAAGGGAACCTGTACCTGTAGCCAGCTTGTTCTAAGAAGATTCTTATACACATCCCATTCAGTTTTTAAAACATCAATATAATGAATTTCTGCAGAAAAACATACTAATGGATATCAACATTATAGATGGTCAAAAACAACTAAGGAAACACAGAGAGCCTGGCTGACTGGGATATTAGAATGGTAAGGCTTCCAACACACCTAGGTTAACAATTTATCACTGAACATGTACGTATAATGACTTCTAATTTTTTTAAAAAAAGAATTCCTAGGCAAATATACACGAAGCACTTTAGGTTATCTATAGCTGAACATGCGGTGGGTAATCTCAGAATAATTCTGCTCACAAGAGGCAGTACCCTTCTACGTATACACTCCAAAGCAGTGTTTCTCAACCTTGTCTAGCTCGAGAATTCTGGGATTTGAAGTCCACACGGCTTAAAGTTGCAAGGTTGAGAAAGAATATACCTCTCAAAGAATACACCAAAACAACCTGCAACATTTGTAGCACTAACGAAGTATACTGTGCAAGCTAGTACTTTGAGCCTTAATTGTTTGATCCACGTGAACTAAAAGCTTTAAAGTTAAGGATTTTTATGCAATACATTTTTAATAGAAGATTAAAAATCACTTAATGTTGCAAAGATTTCAAAGGTTAGCCAACACACCTCTTTCTGCATCAAGTGATACAAAGTAATAAACATAGCCATGGCGCTTTTGTTGCTTGTACCCTAAGCTAAGCAAATAGCAGGACTTTTTCAGTTCAGAATGATAGGATGGAGGAGGATTGTGGGGACAGCAAGACGTAAACAGAAGCAATTTCCAATGTATTCATAAGAACTTCCTCTTAGATACAGTGTGACAGGACTGCCATTGCGATGGAATGAAGCTAATAGGAAGCAGTTCACAGTAAATTATAAGTAGGGTAAAAACAAGAACTATGTGAAATCGTAAGTTACAGAATTTCCCTGACATTAATCTCAGGTGCACTTTTTAAAATGTACCTCCATCACAATATTGTTGATTCTTGGACTTGTTTCCTTTTAAAAGACGTATTTAATACTTCTTTTATTGGGACCAATATTCTCGACTCCTGAAGCTAATGAAGAAGAAAATATAGATAGTATCTCCCTGAATACTCTTGTTTATGATAGCTGCTAAGTTAGTTTCCATTCAAGGAAGTAAGAAAATTATCACATGCAATTTCTAGGGGGGGGGATGCTTCTCAAAAGCATTGACAAAATGTGAAAAGTACATTTTATTGATAATCTATGTATGCAACTGCTCGATTTACTGATAAACTGCCCAGTGGTTTTTTTATCTTTTAAAATTTAATCAATATCATGTAATCTATTCCAGATTGAAAAGAATATTTCCTTTCTTGGCATGATAACATTTAGAAGATTCATTCTTACCTATGTTGGTATGCCTTGAAGCTCCTGGAGTACCCCGATTCTGAAGGTTGTGGAGCATGGGGCTATCAAAGGGAGATGAAGTCCAGCTGGTGCCCAATTCTGGGGTCATGTAACTTGTTGGATATGGACTGGAATAGGAACCACTGAAACTCCGAGCATACTGGTCCCTGCTGTTGGCTGAGATACTAAGAGAGCTGCTATAAGCCGATGCTTCTCTGGAAGTAGTTGCTGGGATGGGGGTGCTGGTAGCGAAGGAAAATCTTGGGGATACTGATGGGTGAGAAGATCCAGGGTTATAAGCAACACTCTCAGCTCCAGGCTGAGTCCAAATGGAGTGGCTGGAGACTGGGCTGCCTTGCTGAGAAGAACCACTCCCTTGGAGGTAAGGCAGGCTGGGGATCATGCTAGTGACCCTTGTGGTGGGTATGTAGACAGGAGAAGCAGCAGCTGTTGTGTGCATAAAACTACTGGTCCCTTCATATGCTGGTGGGCCATGGTTGGCTGCCATTGCTAAACTCTGGTACATTTCTGAAAGTGCAGACTGGGCCTTGATTTGCAACCCAACCACACAGACAAGTTATCTCCAGAGATCCAAGTCTGAAGACAAGTATGAAGGTACCTTCCTCCACAATGGGCAGGATGGACCATGAAGTTCCAACTCGGATCCAGCGAGGGTGGTTTCCAATTCAGAAAATCCCTAACAGAACTGCCTATGTTTCACTGTAGATCTTCCCTGACTTATTTGAGCCATCAGGACTGGTAGAATCTTCCGACACTTCACACCTACAACAGAGGTAAGAATAAAATGAGATTGTATGCAGAATGAAAAAGAGAAAAAGACATCAGAAATCAGAAAGGCGTCCCCATTAAAAGGGTTGTCAATAAGGTTAGGGAAAACCTAAGTTAGAGATAGATACTCTTTAACCAAATGCCACTCTTGAAATCAATCCTTTTCCTTTGGTTTTAGTTAAACGCAAGGCTATTATTTGATCAAATCACATTAGGAGATTCAAAATCTGGATTTGAATCCAGGTAACGTGAAGCTGAATTTTAAAGGAGCTGAGATCCCAGTGACTACATGGACGCAATCATGCAGTTAATCAACTCCAGTTCTTACTAGTTTCCTAGCTAAGGTCATCTTTTCTAACTGCTAAGCAGAGAGGGAGAAAAAATTAAAAAGCAGGAGTGATATTAATATTCTATTCATAGAGGAAAATGAAAAATGTTGATGAGTAAGAGTAAAGTCAGGTATATACTACTGTTAGTTTTTTCCCCATTTGGTGCCTTCCAGATATGCTGGACTACAATTCCCAGAAATCCCAGGTAATGAGAATAAATAAACTTCAGAGAAGTTCAATGCTTTTTGAAGGTCAGAATAATGGCAATAAATTCTATAAATGATCACTAGGGCTTTCCTCCTCGAACATGCTTTTAGTTCAACATTTTAAAATATTTCAGAGATTCAAAATACAGGAATTTATACCATAAATATAGGTTCCAGTGTGCCAAAAACTGATCATGATCGGGTTTCCTACAAAACCATATTCAGTAATATTTTACAGAGTGAACTATTGCTTGCAAACATATACATATAGCAGCATTAATTTTCACACACACATATTAATGAAATTTCTTACCAAACAAATTCTTAAACAGCTAAAAATATCAGAATAGGAAGAAATGTTTGTAGCTGCAAAAACAGAAGAAAATGCAACACAGTCTTTCTCGATCTGAAACTTACTAAATGTATTGGACTTCAACTAATATATATATATTAATATATTTTCATATCTAGAGAGCATCAGGTTGGGGACTGCTCTTCTAATCTCTGTTGATACAGGAACAAAGTGAGCTTGTCCATTTCCAGACTTATTTATTTATAAAATTTAGTTATTTATAAAATTTGTATGCCGCCCTTCTCCAAAGACTCAGGATGACTCACAGCATGTAAAAACATATAAAAACAAGAAAAACATTCTAAAAAACATCCCAGAAGTGTGAATGCATTAAAAGGCTCAGATGAGAACAAGACTCGTCCTTCCAGTTGTCCTGATAAATTATTATCCATCAGAGCTGCCATTAAAGTGATATTAAAATTTTCTCCCTAATCTTAGTGAGTACACGACTATCAGATCTTAAGCCTATTCTTGACTTAAATCCTACCCCCTCCCAAATTTATGCCCTCTAGAGGTATCGAAGTGCAAATCTGATCATCACGTTGTTGCTCATGGGTTGCATTCACACAATATACTAAGTCCAGGTTAACAAAACAAAATGTAAAGTGCTAAAGCAAATAGTTGCTTAACATAATTGCCTGTTTTATATAACCATGCTAAAACAACAGTTGAGTTCTGACAATACACTGCATCTTAAAGTGCTTAATCCTGCTTTAGTGTAGACCTTTGCGAATCCACAGATAATATGGTTTTGAGATCAAACCAGGCAGAGAGAAAGTACGAGAGAAAAACTCAAATATACCTGGAATATGTCTGCCTGGTTACCTATAAATCAAATGGGGACAGACAGATTTTGGTCATTCTGTGCCAAAGAGCCTCTTCTGTACATGACTTCCTTTTTATAAGACAAACTCATGGCTTTGAAAAAGGACCTAGGAACAGATTGAGCTATGTATACATTGTAGATTTGGACAAAATTCCTACTCACTCAACAACAGAAGCCTGAGTGAGATTCAGGAGCGACCAGCCTCCTAAATGCACCAATGCACGTTCCAGATAAACCCATACTTCTGGAGACCCCAGGTTGTATCTCATTTCAACCAGTGCATATTGTCATCCTTCCCCAGCAGATCAAGACTTCTCCTCTCCCCATCGTCTTCTAGGCCTGAGCAGACCCAGGTCAGATTAAGCAAACCTGAGCTGGCAAGATTAGAAGGCGAAGCTATTTTGCAGTGAAGAGCAGAGTGTTAAAGTTGACAGCAGACTGGAAAACCTCTTTCACCATAGAGAGCATTTGTGTGTGGGAAGGGGTACTCTCCATCAAGGACTGCAGAGGAAATCAAGGACTGCATGACTCTACAGAGAATTCTCCAATTTTTTTTTCTGTTCATAGAACCATCCTGGGTGGGCCTAGTCTGAGAGTGATCCTGCTGCCTTTCATGAGTCTTACTCTCTGGGGAAACAGGCCTAGAACCACTGTCTTCAGGACTCACTAGCTTTTCCATGGAAAGGGGTGTGTTTTGAAGAACAGAATTACCAACCTCTCACTTTTTCTGCCACCTACGCACCAGGAACTTGGTGCTTTTTCTAAATGTAAAAAGTGGACTGCTGGACTTGTCCCACGGAATTCTATTTCAGCTGCAGATTTTTAAGTATGAATTCAGATTGCCTCCTCTCTCCCACTTCCTGTCCCTTTCTGTTCCATTCCGCTCTTCAATGCCTCAAGCAAAACCAAAATCATCAGATTCTATCTCATATATCGGGATGGACGAAGAGAGAGAAAGAGAGAACGAGAGAAAGAAAGAAATTCAAAATGTGAAATTAACAAAAGAAGTGTGAAAGAAAACTGTTGAAAGAAATCTCTGACAAAACTAGAAATCTAGTGTCCCCTCCCCCACATTTTCGGATTTATTTCCAGTGAAATAAAAATTACCTAACTCGACTGCCTTAAAATAATCTTGATATCAATGTCTAACATTACTATCACTATGTTTTTTCACAGTTATTTGAGAAAATATGTTTTTGTTATATTCCAATGATATTATTTGATCATAAGCAAGCAAATCATAAGTGGCACAGGGGGAGCCTATAAAGCAATTGTTCAAAAGAAGTTGGAAAAACAGTTGTAAAATACTAGTCTATAAAACAAAATAGTAGTATTTGTGCCTTTCATACATTTCTACAAAGTAGTCACTACTCCTGGAAAATGGGCACAATCTACTGAAGAATTTTTTTAATTACACACTATCTACTTTCTAGCGAACACGTATTAATCTTCCCATCAAAATCAATGGAAAGCGATTTCTATTAGATAATGGAATTCAGTTAATTCAAAATACAGATCTAAGGAATGCAAATATGAACTCTTAACACTAATTTCATTATCTCCTTGTTATAAGTAAATAGAGAAGAATTCATTATTTTTAGAGTAAAATCAAAGTAGCACAAAGATACTAGATTTGCACGAAAAGGCATTATTTTCATCCTCTGTTTTCTAGAAATATTTACAGGAAGGTGTGCAACTGTTTTATTGTACTTTCAAAGCAGATTTCAAGAGAAATAAGAAATAACTTAGGTGTGTTGATATTATAAACTATTGCAAGTAAGAAATAACTGATTGTAGCAAATAGTTGAAACAGATTCACTACTTCCTTCTGGCAATTTTTAGCTGCTCAGGTTAAAATAACATATTACTTTCCTATACTGTTTTAAAATAATCACAACAGAATAGGAAAGAACATGATAGAATAATAACAATAATATGGCATAGTGCATTCACCTATTCTGAAAGGGGCAATATGAAAAAAATGATGGCCTACATACAAAATCTCTCCTGCTGTTTTTAATGTTTTTAATCTTTTTTCAATTTTTTTGAAAACCAGTTTTTGAAGGGAAGAATATACTACCGGTATATTCTCTGAGAAACTCGTTTCATTTTCTTAGGAAAAAAACAAATAGAGAGGAGTTCAGATTATGGATTTCTTTTTAACTGCGATAAACAGGAAAGAAAAGCAATTTTTCTCCCAAAATATCTTGCAGTCTTGAAGTAATCAATGGCAGAAAAGGAACAACAGTAATAATAAAATTCACCCAAGCAAATTTAGGCACTGTTTCTTCCCTTACCCGTTTAGCGCAAGTAGAAATCAAATTGAGATCAGTGAAATTCAAAAAGTCTTTACCTTGGACTGAATTGTGAACGCTGCTTCAAAAACAACTAACGCTATTAAAAGAAAATCTGATTTACACACCTAAAATCTGGAAAGTAACATTTCGTGCGATATTATTACAGTATTATTTTTCTAATTCAATAAAGGAACGTTGAACGCTACATCCCTTTATAAAAAAAATCTAACTTTTTTTTTCTACAACTACCTTCCTTATGATTTCTTATGCCGGTCGATAAGGGGCTTTTTGAAGTACCCAGAAGAGAATACGGTACGCAGCCGTGAAGGATGCCGAGGGACGCGGGAGGAAAAGTTGCGGCAAGAACCTCTGCGAGGCTCGCTCCAACCCGGGCTCCCTTCACTCGAGCGGCTGCGCCCGGGATGAAACGAACAAGAAAAACCCACTCGCGACCTGGGGAAAGTCGCCAGTGGCTCGGAGAACAACTTCGGACAAACACCGGGAGCCCGGGAAAGCGAGGAAAAACGGGGACGGCAAGGTCCGCCAAAGGTGGCTTTGGAGCTCCGGAACATAGAAGGGAGCCGAGAATCGTTTCTAATTTCCCCGCAGAGCCAAACCGACCTGTTTCGAACGCCTCCGCTCGCCGTTTCGGGCTTCTTCGCGATTTGCCGCTCCGCCGGAACCCGAAGGAAACCTGGAAGGGCGCCTGTCAGAAGCAGGAGCGGCACAGCGGTGGAAAGAATCGTCCGGACCGGCTTTGACCGCTGAGGCGGAGCTGGTCTGCCCGGGCGTCCGCCCGCCGCCACCTCTAGGCCACGGAGACGCCGGGAGAGAACGCGCCCCCACCCACCGAGGCCGGGCCTCCTGGGTGCCCGGAACCGAGTCCGCCTTGCCTCCTGGGCAGCCCTGCCTGGACAGCCGGGGAGCGGGCACGGCGAGGCGGCGCGCTGCCTGGTCCTCCTCGCGCCCGGTGACGACGACGCTCTCAGTCTGGGCAGCCACGGCTGGGACGCTTTGATTTCCCTCCCCGGCTTTTCTCTTTCTCTCCCCCACCCCCCGCTTCGTCCCTCTTTCCTTGCACCCTTCCTTTCTAGTCTCCACCCTGGTGACTGGCCTCTCCACACCACGTGGCGAGGGACGGGATGAGCCGGGAGGTGGGGGGGGGTACACCAGGGTATCTGTTGCACCATCAGCCGGCGCCAAGCTTCATTCCTGTGAGGGGATATATACATATACCTACACATATACCTACACGCACACACGGATAGACAGACAGTGTGTGTGTTGGGGGGGGGAGAGAAAGAAAGAAAGAAAGAAAGAAAGAAAAAGGGGAGAGAGAGATAGCGTAGGTAGGAACGTTCCTAGACGACTTGGGTGCAAGTGTAAGCTCAGAATGAGTGAAACTCACCTTCAGCTGTTGCCCCCAAACAACACGAGGAGGGCTTTGACTATTTCTGCCTCAGCCTCCTTTCTTGATCTGGTACCCTCCAGATGTGTTTCTCAATTGCCATTATCACTGCCGCCCCATTCCCAGCCAGTCGTCCATTTCATCCTGCAGGCTCCTGTCCTCAGAGAGGGATGCAGCAGGAGGAGCCCTTACAGAAAGAGAGGTCCATCCCTCATATACTACTACTACTACTACTACTACTACTACTACTACTACTACTACTACTACTACTACTACTACTACTACTACTA
>JANHFO010000872.1:99634-109708 GCA_032468095.1 Pareas carinatus
ATCATAAAGTACATTCATAAGGCTGTAATTGACAAACAGTGATTACAATCATAAGTTACCTTTATAATCATAAAGTACATTTATCATGTCATGAATGTATTAGATGTAATCAACAAACCTCGATCCTCATCATAATTACATTCATAGGAAGGAAGGAAGGTTTCGGATGCAGTGTACTGGGACACCTCAGAACAGGAGTTTTGTAATGGAACCAGTTTAACAAGGCAAATGGTCAATTCTCCCTTACTGAAGTTTTCATACTGGCTGGACATCAGCTTTTGGGAATGCTGCATCAAAATGAAGAGGTGAGATTGAATGGCATAACATTTGTATTTTTCCCCATTTGTGAATGGGAAGGTGAATTTAGGAAGGAAGGAAACTCTGGTGACTCAGATTCACTCAGTGATTACATTCATCCAATGTGCCACACTGGGCTAAATTGGAAGTGGACAGTTTTGAGGTTCAGCATATTCTGAGAAATGTACTAGATTAATTTCATTAAATCATAGTATAGAAACCCTGGTGTATATGTGGGCATATTTTATTAATTTGGATTTACAGGACATTACACTGTGAGAATTCAATCATGAACATAGAACATATAACTCCCAAAGCCAGCTTAGTTAAATTGCTCAGTGCTGCAATGCTACCTACACTAGCTATCCGTAGCCCCCTTTCCTTGAGTCATCCAGATAAGTCTGGTTGGTATGGCTTATCACTGCTTTGGGATGAAGGCCATCTCTCTAAGGGCAGCTTGGTTAGAGAGCTTCTAATTCTTCTCCAGCCTGGTACCTTCCATTTTTAATTACAGTTCCTATCAGCTCGACTATCATGGCCAAGAACCAAGGATGATGGAAAAGATACTGTAGTCCAAAACATCTGATGACCATCAAATTGGGTCAGAATAAAGATAGAGATTTTAATGAAGAGATAACTGGAAGAAGAATTATATCTGCTTCCATAAAGAGAAAGCTGCAAGCAGTGAGTCAGATTTAACTTCTTGTACTGACTCACCATAAATGTTATACATTGCCTGCTAGGTAAACACAACTCTTTAAAAACTAACTAAACTGTAGTAGTCTGTGAGTACTGGTAGTGTTTTTGTTTCTTTTGTTTTGACACTGTGTTCTGTGAACATAACCGAGTTCCTGACTGTCCTGCAAAATGTAAATGCTCAAAATATGTTTAATAAATTAATAAACCAACTGAAGTATGTTATGCAAACTATGTTCATAGAACAGAATTATTACTATAAAATTTGGATCTAAGCTATAAACAGCTTCTGGAACTCACAGATCCATACAAGATGGGAGTGAGATTTAGATGGCATTCAGAGAAGAGTTGGCGTGTGGGACTGCAACTATTCTGAGTCTTTAAAATGTTGGGAAATTGACAAAAACATCTCAAAAAATGGCTTCCACAAAAAGATTTGCCTATTGACTGTGGAGTTCCAGCTGCAAGAAAGCCATTTTCAAGGATGTAAAAGTCCCATATCTGTATCAAAGGCAACTCCAAAACAATTTGATGAGATACTTTCCCAGGCAGACACAACTTTAAAAATCACCAAGTGAAAGATATCCATCCTCGCAGGCAAAACAGACCCTTATCACTAACTGGCCTTCTGGCATCACTTTTTTCTTATTCTCTGGGTAGTTGGACACTCTCCTGTCTGACGTACTGGGTGGCATCCACCTACTGTTGTTTTGAATGCCTCCAGGGTTCATATGAGCCCAACGACATTCTTAAATAATAGGCATTGGAGCCTATTTCCTTGTTTAGCAACATGCCAGATGGTCAGTTTGGGGCAAGGAAGAAAAGACATTCAACAATGTAAAAGAGAAACAACAAAGTAATAATAGATATTAGGGGGACAATAAACATAGTGGGTATAATAGGTGCCACATTAAGTGACCACTTTAATGTAAAGAAGAACTTAAGTGCCATGACTCAGTTGGAGTCATCAGTGACTTTGTGACATTGACTTTTACAAATGGCCAATGAAAATTTTTAGTGAGAGGGATCTCTCTATTCCTTGGCAAACTGCTGGGTAGAGAGGAAGACAGAGAGACAGGAAGAGGAAGAGAGGGCCACACTCATTCATTAACTAAACAAGGACTTACTGAAGCTGGCTTTGTGGGTCAGCACAATCCATTAAATCATAAATTAGCCAACCTCTTTTTAGCCTAGATTGTATGGAAATCCAACGAGAGGGGAATGGTAGCAGAGAAAAGGAGAACTTGAGAAGGAAGTGATAATAGGCCTGGGAGAAAGAGAGAGGGCAAGAGAAAGGGGAGACATGGTCTCATTAATTCATCACTCTGATTCCACCATTCACTAGCTCTGACCTTGTGCCCACCAGGACACTTCTAGTAACAGTTTATCTTCAAGGGCAGGAATATGTATCCTTGAACAGCATGAACATTTTGGTCCAAAAAGTAGTTGTGGGCAGAAGAAAAACTAACTTGAATATAACTTAATTAATTAAATTTAATTCTAAAACTAGGTGTGCTTCCTCTGTACAACTAAGTTGGGTATTCCATCTGCACTGATTAATGTTTGATATCTGTCATATTATTTAATGACATTTCTGGAGTTGCCTTGAGAGACCCAATCAAATTAGGAGCCACTTGTAGCCTTGTTTGACATTCTACTCAAGAGGATGCAACTTGTGGATTTTCTTTCTGAGGTATGGACAAAAATAAAGCCACATATGACCATTTATCTGTATTACTTCATTCCAGAGAGCTGATTGTATACAATGATCTTTTTTCTTTTTAAATGAGGTTATGGAATATATCTGAGCAGAAAGGACATTAAGGTGATGTGATCATCAGTAACGGAATCCTTGGGAACTGTAGATCACCCAGTGCTCCTAATTATTTTCATTTCATTGCTTTTGTTAAGAGAAAATGCATCATTAGAATAGACTAGCCTTTGAAAGTTTGATGTCATTGGTGAGGCTGGTTGAAGGCAGTGGAAATTGTTGTCCAATTTCTACTTGAGGAATTCTGGAATAGCCACATCTTTTAGCTTTTGAAGCTCATCTAAGTGTTTCTTTTCAGCCCTTCCATTTTGTTGTTTTGTCTCAGTTACAACTCCATCAAATGGGAAAACATGTTGTCCTAAGACATGGGCTTATAACTATGGTAACCCTGCTATCCATAAAGCTGTACTTTACCTCTTCAGGTTGGCCCTGGTTCAACAATCAAGAGGAGGAATCAACTGGCAATTAGCAGTTTTGCAATGAGCAGCATGAGCTGCTATAAGAAAACAAGTAACAGATAACTGATCAAAATTGTTTCTAGCCATCTAGACTGAATACTTGAGACTGCCTGATAAACCTTCCCCCTTCAAACAAAGTACATCAGATTTGAGTCAGGCATCAGCCTTCTTAAAAGTGTCCTCCTCCAGCCTGGAGGTACATTACACAAAGTATTTAAAATATTGTTTTCTATTGTACCTTTGACCCTAATTAATTCATTGTGTGTCTTCCATCATGTTATGCATATCTGTCTTGTTTTCTTTGCCTTTTTTCTGCTTTGTTGTATGCAGCCCAGAATCCCATTACTAGGCCATTCTACAAATACGTAAATGGATAAATACATTAAAACAAAATGGCCATTTTGTGTGACAGAAAAGTCTGGAAAGACCCCCAAATCTATACCTGAAATAATACATGCACCCACGCAGAAGGATACAGGGTCGCCACTTTTTTCCATTGACATGTTTACTTATTATTCCAATGGGCCTTCACATTGGTAAGTAAACCTATTTATATCACACACACCCACTGACATGTGTCAATGGCTCATTGAGTAGGGCTTCTAGAACTGTAAGAACTGAGTTGTAAAATTCAAAATGGCCACTAGATGGTTGCATGGGGTTTTCTTGATCTCTTTGCTGCCACCTAAGGTTATCTGGATTTTTGCAACCCAGATCTGATAGCCCTAACAGTTCCCTAGAAACATTTCATGGCAACATTAATATCTCATCTCCTAATTTAACATAAACAAGCACCTAATTATGTTCTGTGATTTGGGCTACATGTAAGAGCAAAGGCTCCCAGCAAAAACTGGATTACTGTACTTGGAATGCACCATGTTTAGAGGATTAGTTTTTGCTTTCAGTTTTCTGTCCAGTGGCCCAACTTTTTGTGTGGTTGTTGAGATTGGCAATGTTTTTTTCTTTTCTTTTAAAATTATCTTTATAAAGCACAAGACGTGCAAAGCTGATGCCTTAACACAAAAAGCGTGCATGTAACTAATCAGGCACACATCAAAGTTGTGCAAGAGATGACAGATGAAATTAAATAAACAAGTTATACAAACGGCAAACAAATGGAGAGGGAACTACCAAAGACCCTTTGTGCTGGGGCGCCATTTGGTCTAGGGCTGGCCTTGGCCATGATGATTGGCTTAAATATAAAGTTTGCTTAGTCAATGAGTACATCAGAATCAGTATCCAGTCATGCTACTCACAAATGTAATGAATTTGGAACTTCCAAGCTGGAGAGAATCCAGAGGAATTGGATTATTTGAGGCAGATGAGCTTATAGAAACAGACTGACTTCCCAACCAAGATATTCAGGCATCAAAACCTAACACTCATGTAGCAAAGATATCCCAGGACCCTATCCAGGCTGCTAAATGCCTTTATTCCACACTTCAATATTCCCACACCCCTCAAAAATCCTGCTTCCTCATTATGCCTCATCTATAGAGCAATTTGTTTTTCATGAAATCCAAATGCTATGATAATTCATCACAAAAGGCAGCATGAAACAATCAATCATATTTGTGAGCTAGCCTATTAAACCCCTTCCAAGATCCTCCATGGCATTATTCTATCCCTCTGTTCATTTTGATATCCAAAGGTCAGCTAACAATCTACACCTTTCTGTTCAGTTTGCCCCAGATTACTTGCTTTGGGGATTCCACTCTACTGGATGATGTTGATTGCTAATTTTAAGAACATTAGCAACATGTTTTATGTGACTTCTCTGACTACTAGACCTCCAGAATCATCAGAATTTCTAAACCATTTGGTTTTAGAAATGTTTTAGCCATTCTTCAATGGCCTTGCTTGGAACTGAGCATGCGATGAGATGTCTTGTTGTATTAGGAAGTTTTGAAGGTTAACAAGGCAATAAGAGAACACTATCACTATATTAAAAATAATAATAACCCTTTACCATGTAGCCTTTAAGGTTGATAACAGGCAAGCAACCACAGGTCTTGGATCTGTATTCTAATCTGTATTCTAATATTCTATAACTGGTTCCCTTTCAATTGACAAAATGGCCTACAGAAACAAGTGTGGGAAACTGAAATAATAAATAATTAACCATGTAGCCCTGATGTATATTTCCACAGCAATGTGCCCTACAGAATTCAATAGCACTTTATTAGGAAGGATGTGTAAAATGGTAGTTTAAACCCCAATTGCTTAAAAAATATGGTGGGAGAGGTTCAAAATATGTAGTTACAGCAGATAAAAGAGCTTGATTTAACATTCTATAAAAGGAAAGCAGAAATCTGCTTTCATGTGGACATAAACCATCAGTTGGAGTAGTTGAGCATTTTTCCTTTCTCTGAAGTCCAATTAACTGGGTCCATGCTGCAAAGGACTTTTCCAGCAGCACTGTCCAGAAGACCCTGGGATTCCCTCCCTTGACCTGTTCAATCTCCTTTTGCCAATTGATAGCCATTTTTTTCTCTTTGATGTTGATGTTGATTCATCAGCTCCTTAATATATCTATTTACTGCCTTTAGATGTGCTTATTTATTTTTTTAGCATTGCTTTAGTATGTTTTTTTGATCCCTTTCTTTATATTATTATATTTTATTTTGCATATTAAATTTTCGAGTCTTAGAGGCATTTTGTGCAAAATGCATTAAAATAACTGTTGTTTTAGCATAATGACTTGAAGAACACTTGCACATAGTAAAAATGGTGGTTGTGCTCATTGAATATTTTGCTAAAAGGCTGAAGAACTGAGAATGTTGCTTCCTCACTCAATTGGACAACTTCTTTTAGAATTAGAATTAGAATTTTTTGACCAAGTATGTCTGGATACACAAGAAATTTTACTCCAGTGTATATGCTCTCAATGTATATACAAGCTACAATTGATAAATTGTGATTGTAATCATAAAATACATTCATAATCATCAAGTACATCTGCATTGACTGTAGAAAATATAAGTTCTTGTCCCAGATTTTAAAAGGATTCAGAGTTTGCTTGCGATAAGAATTGGTTTGATAACGTCTCCTGGGTATAATAATTTTCATTTATTTTATCTTATCTCATTATTAGCTTTATATCTCGCTGAAAATGTAGAGCCACCGCCTCAACACTGTTGATTTATTCTCCCTGTTAAAAAATAATACTGAAGTTGGCTCATATTCTTGTAATAAATTAATCCATTTAAAGAAACCATTTGAGATTAACGTATTAAAATATGGAAGGCAAGTATAAAAATAAAATAAAGCAACATTTCAGCTACTTTAATCAAAATAGGAAGGAGCAACATTTTAGTGGCAGGAATGCAAAGTGGGATGGACTATGTTGCACATGTGAGCTTTAATTGTTCACTCCTGCATTAGCACTTACTAGGAAGCAAGGAACCGCATGTATCACAACTGTTTCAAGACAGCAATGCCTGATCCAAAATCACCCAGTGGATCTCCTGGCAATCCTATACTAACATTCTGAATAGTCCCAGATCTCCTTTTTCTTTAGCTCAGGATCAACCATGGATGGATGGGTGGATGGACGGATGGATGGACATACAATTACGAGCACCATTTTCACTTTCTGAAAAAGTTATTATCTGTGGAAGGAATTACGCAGAGTAAAGTGCTAAATATCTGCATATATCTTCTTGAACCCGCTACTAATATTCAGATACTGCCAGTGGTTTATACGTTCCTATGCCCAACAACTGAAAAATTACTGCTTAAAGTTCACATACTGTATAGTCAAGAAACGTACATGTTTCTCCCAGACCTTGAGGTAGGGCAGCTTTTCCCCCTCCCCTTAGATGAGTCTTTGTACATGGAATGTATTGTTTGAATGGAAGCTATCTTGTTTATTTATAATGTATTGTGTTTTTTTTATCTTGTTTGTTTGATATTGTCAAGCAGGAATCAAAAGGGAAGAGTTTTTTTGGGAAGAATATAATATATTTGTGACAATGACATGTTCTTTGCTGTACTGAGTAATCAATGAACATATATAATGTGCATCTCAAGGAAAGAAGAAAGAGAATGAATGTAGAGAATAAAACATTTGTATGTTTCATTGACCTCTAATGCAGTCTTCACTAAGCATGACCTATTATACCATTCTAACATGGAATGAGGGAATGAGGGAGGTTCAACTCCTTTCTGAAGGTAATCCTATGTGAATTAAATTTCTATATGAATCAGAAACAAAACTCAGCCTTTGTAATACAAAACATATGCAATTGAAACAACTGATGTACAAAAGCAGAAAAGCAGTGGCTGAGGCTACACAATGCACTAAGGATTAATCCCAGTTAACAAAAATACTTGCTGTGATGTCATACTTGCTAATATAAACAGATAAACCTGAATATGGCATAACACAATGTCTTGGTTCACACAAAATGTTAAGCTAATAGTTGGACACCGACAAGGAATCTCAAATCATCTCTGCATTTTAGCCTTTTGTGACGGTCACATAAACACAATCAATGAGTGAATCGTCGCTGTTTTTCAATCCTGTTCAACAGTGAACTCCAAATATTTCATTTCCAACTCTATATGCAATAGCCAATTTGTGAAGCTAAGATTTGAGGTCCTCAAGTAATGTCTCCTGCCAATCAAGAATCTTTCTGGGCCAGTCATAGAGTCCGTTCATACAAAATTTTGAACCTGGATTATTAGAACACAGTTGTTGCATTCTGCTATTGCTATTCAGATGACATAGAATGTACAAATAACCACATTGTGATTCCTAGTTGAGACAATGATTAGATTTTCACAACCTATTTAATCCATCGGCTACAAGGTTAAGCACGGATTTCAAAATAAACAAAAAAAAATTGCAAAAGCCATTTGGCCCTTGAAGGCTAAAACATCTTTTTTGCTTCTGAATCTAAATCGCTACACAGTTCTAACTAACTACCGAAACCCATTTTATTTTAATCTAGCATGTTTTTGAAATTTAGCTTGTATTTCTCAAGTTAGTCTATCCCAGAAAGTTGTTCTGCAGATAAAAAAATGTGGGGGTTGGAGAAGGATCGGCTCACACAAAACCTTGGAAAAGGAGATCAGATATACTTAATAACAGTTTGCAAGTAATGAATCTTTGGTCAGTGGCCATGTAAAATCATTAATCAAAATATTTAAAATTTTATTATTATTTTTAATCATAATGTTTTACATACTTCTTTTTATTTGCATTAACAAAGCAGTTCTTAACAGATTACCTCCATTTATACAAATGTCTTTTTTGGTCTGAAATTTGAATGTGTCTGTTTAAAAGTTCATATCTTAAAACAATGTGTTTTTTAAAAATATTTGCCTTAGTGCTTTTGATTGATGGAGAGTTTATTTAAATAAAAGCTTACATGAAAAGTGAAATGAAACAGAAAGATTAGCTATTTAAGTTGCTTTTGGTTGCAAGACGTTTTTGCTGTTCCCAGATAACCTTTCTCAAACCACCCTTGAGTTTAATGGGACTTCCCCTCAAACTGTTGTAGAAGGCTGAAAAAGCTGTGGAAATGTCTGGTCTCTGATTTGTCTCTGCTATGGGCCAGGGAGGTGGTCTTGGGCAAGGCACCACCAGTTTCACAGCCCTCCCTCCCTCTGCAACATGACTTCTTGTGAGGATGACTCAGTTGATGCAAAGGAGTGCTTGACCCTTATAAAGTGTGATAGAACTGCCAAGTATTATTAGGTATGTTTACTTAAGGAGCATAGTATCTGGACTTTACTTAATGTGGCCAGAGGCTCTTATCTAAATGGAGATGTATTTAAGAGCAGAGTTTAAGGCTGCAATGTCTTTGCATACTGTACTTGGGTAAAGAGCCCCAGGCATACTTCTAAATAAATACATACATACATACCTGCACATTAAGCAGGATTCCCTCTGTGTGTCAGTACCATCCATTTCAGGATGCTGTAAGCTGATCAATTCATGTCCTCAGGATCAGGAGTCCAAGTAAAAGACTTTGTGATTTGATTCATTTAAATGGGAGCACATTGGCTTCCATAGGCTCAAGAGGACTGGCTTTTAATTCTTCTTTGAAGTTGAAGGTTCTTAAAAGTGTATAATTTAGGCTGAATGGCATGATTTGTATTGGGACAAAACTAATCTATTCATTGTATACAGTATCCTTATCTTCCTACCCGAAAGTCACTTCCTCTGAAACAAATAGGATTGACTTCCAAGAAATGGATTTAGGATTGAGATCCAGAAATTCATCAATTTAGGTTTGAGATCCAGAAATTCAGCAAAATTAAATATAAATGATGAATTGTGCATTACCTACAAACATTCCATACATGATCAATATGGTTTACAACTTATTTTAGATCGCTTTTATCCCACCTTTATTATTTTTATAAATAACTTGAGGTGGGAAACATAATCAATACACCTTCCTTCTATTTTTTCTCATATATTTTCCATAACTCCTTTTGTATATTCTTCGTTTTACTCCTTCAAATAAAAAACAAATTGGTTCATTTGTATGTGCATAAACACATACACCCATAAACACACAAGCAGTTGTTTGTATTGAATGAAAATCTTAAACTATTCCAAAGGAAAAGGCACAAAAACAACCAGGTGAATGCAGTTACTCTACTTGGGTCTCAGTTCTGAGTTCAGATATGAGACCATCCAGGGTTTGAATGCTCATCCTTAGCCTTAATTTACCAGTGTGAAATGGAAATAATTAAGTATGTTTACTTCTGGATTTAAAAACACATTTCTCTTGCAATTGCTGCATTTACTATAACTCTATGGAAAACATGTTTATATTTACAGTTGTCATTTGGGAATTTATTACCAATAACATAGGGGGTCTTTGGGGTGGGTGG
>JANHFO010000872.1:145804-162371 GCA_032468095.1 Pareas carinatus
CGGAATCCTGGTGGGCACATTTCTGTGAGGGGAACTCCTCCCTCTTGGCCCAACCAGGTCTCCGTAATGCCAACCAGGCCCACACACCCCTCCTGGACAAGATCATAAATGAGGGGGGCCTTATTGACCACGGACCTGGAGATTCCCCCCCCCCAAAACCCCTACAGAAAGCTAGAAGTGGAGGTTGTATGCCACATCCTTCAAAAGGTTATGTTTGGCTGGGATCTGAACAGAAAACCAGTATACTGCCAACAATTTATTACTGGTGCCAAATGTGTTCTTCCATTTCAAGGAAAAGTGTTGTTCATTTATAAAATTTAGTCCCTCTTAGTAGAAGATTTAAAAGTCTCCCTTTACCTCACTCAGATAGGTCATGATCTTCTGAAAAGCGTGAGGAGGAGCCCTTCCTGGTGTTTAAGGCCCTCTGGTTTTAAATCATACTCCTCTTTTAATGGCAGCAGAGTTTCATTTTGCTTCACCATGAGGCTGGAATAAAAGACCGCTTTGGCTTGAGTGTGGAATTCATATTGTTCTTTAGCCTATGCCTATATAAAACTACCTTGGTAGAAAATCCTGCATCATTAGTCTATTAACTTATGCAAAAGTAATTTTTCCCCCAAAGAAGGGGGGGATTGGTTAAATGGGTTGCCCAAGATCAATAAAGTTCAAGCACATGGATTCTTTCAAAGAGAAACTTAAATGCAGTTTTGACCTTTGGGTGGAAATAGTTGTCCAAAAGATGGAACCTCCTGGGACTGGTGATAAATAATCCTCCTGCTTCTTTTTCTTCCCAAGTAAAATGGAACTGTACTGGTGGAAGAGCTACTTCCAAGCCCAGGGTATTACATCATCACTGTAGCTGATAACAGAGAAGCACAATGGAGTGTTAGACTAATAGAAAAACATTGCCTGGATAAGAGAGGCTCCTGACAGCCTGGGATGAGGTAAAAAACCATTGTCTCTCTTGCTGTCAGCTGAGTCACTGAGCGATAGGGAATTCCAGAAGCAACAGGCAAGGGAAGGGTCAAAACCTATGTGGGAACCTCTACTGGCTACATTGGAGATGGAGACACGGATGGGTTGATTGACTGATTCACAGAAAGAAGACCCAACATTTCCAAACCAGTATTCTGGATCAATAAATCCCAGATCATGTGCTCAAACTCTTCACTCCATTGGGCCACTGAATGATGTAGCATTCTGGCAAATTCAGCTGGGTGAGCAGAATTTTTTGTCCTTAGACTAGACAGTCTGCCAGCTTTCCATATCAGAACCTGACCTGGGCTTTCCTCTCTATACTCAGAAGTCATACTTGATTAATGACTGCTAAGTCTATGCCTAAAGAAGAAAAACAAAAACTAGAATTGATAATTGCACTTCAGACTGCAATAAGAAGTCCAAGTGTCTTTCATCTTCAACAGTCCCGTATCTAAAATCTCTATTGAAAACATCATTTATCTCAGGGATATGCAATTTTTGAACAAAGGCAACGATTAATTTTTTAATGTGAGGTCACAGGACAAAATCGAAAAACCCAGAAAACAGAAGAAAAACAACATTTCATTTCATTTCAATGGCATGTAAAGTTAATTAAATTAAATTTAGATACCACAATATCATTTCAGTATTTTTTTTCCTGTTCTTCCACCTTAAAAATTACTAATACAACTTTTGGAGATTTTTGAGGACTAAAGCCAAGAATTTTGGAGACCATATTCAGCACTGGAGTCCCAGGATTTGCAGATTTCCCTCTGAGGAATAGCTCTCTTATTTAAGAAATGTTGATCAGCAACTCATGTCTAAATAGCAGATTTTGACTTTTTTTTATGGGCAGGGGATCACACTTCCAAAGAAAACATCAGAGTGCAGTCACCCACATTTTTATTTTTATTTTAGTTCCTGCTGAGTCTGCCTACGTCCAGAGGCATTTTGGTAAATAAAGAGGTTAGAAGAGGCTGGTGTTTTGCTTTGCAAGCTTCCAGTGTATCAAGCATAGCATAGCCAAGCATAGTCTAGTCTAGTCTAGTCTATTTAGGTGAGTGTAGACACAGCACAGACACAAAGGTTCCAGCTACTGGGCCCATTGATGATGTCATATACACCAGATAATTACTAGATTTGACATTTTTGGTGATATCTGAACTTGATTGCCTGCTTACAGATGTTTTATTACCCAAACAGATAACATCATTAGCGCAAATCAGTATGGAAGTAAACAACAGCAAGTTCCACACTCACTTGCATGGATGATGTTGCCAACTTGAATAATAAAACTTCTGCATAAACAACTTGTGTTAGTACCACAAACTTCACAGTTCATTCCTGAGCTGCTCACTTTTACTAGATTACTAGATTTATTCTATCTTTTAATATTGTTATATTCTTCTTTATTATGATCTGGGAAATTTTGTTAGTGCTGTGAGGTGTTGTGCTATTCACAGATACACCAAGATTCCAGTGTCACTGGTTCCTGCTGCTCACACATTGTGGCAGGTGGCAGGGGCAAGGTAAGGATGCCCTCAAGTCAATCTTGATACGAACATATAAGCTTTATATGAACTTTTTACATATTGGTGCATTTTTCTTGACAAAATAATTGCCTTTTTGGGAGGCCTCCAGCTGTTTATGAACCAGGTCTGACACTGTTTGACTTCATTGCCCAGCCAGATACTCAGACATTAAATCCCTCATTTGGCTTTTGCTTCATTCTCTCATTTTCATTTCTTCTTTCTTCAGAACTTTAATTCATTCCCAGAATGAATATAGGCTCTACCTAGGAGATGAAATAAGCAGCTGTGCATTTCTTAGGAAAGAACACTATTAATATATCCCAAAGCAACTTTCTGTCAGTGGGATGGATTTCCTTTTTGTCTTTGGTCATCATTTTCATTGTTCTTTGTTTTTTCTGGGCTCTTTCCGAGCTGGACCAGGAAGGAGTCTTCCTTCTTCCTCTTCTTTAACAGATCCTTCTCTTCTTCCTCCATCAATTTGACAAAGCCAAACAGCATTTAACAGATTGGACATTTCCCTTTCCCCTTTTCTCTCATTTCCCTTTGTCTGGGTGTGTCATTGTCTCTGAAGTTCAGCTTTTCTTGGATCCTCCTTTTGAGACAGTCAGCTGCAAAGCTATCTCAAGACATGTGAGTGTTTGACCTAAGGAATGACCACATTTCAGCTGGAAACAAAAAAAAACACTTTAAGGTAGATCGCCCCAGTTGTTGTGCTCACTATAAGAGAAATATAATTAGACGGGAGAAAGCAGGGTGGAGACTGCTTTCTTCAGATCCAGTCCATTCCACCTTCCCCATAAACTGACGTATTAAATACTTAAAAACAACAATTTCTCTTAATTTGATGCTTACCAATTCCATCAACCAGAACTAGCCAGGATGGTAAGCTAGAAGAATCCAAGTTGGGAAAGCCTCTGTAATGCCTGCTGTGGGCTACAGAAGCTTAATTCTCAGGGGGAGTAGATAGGAAAAAGAATGGACTCTTTGCTCCTCAAGCATTTCTTCTTCAAATTTCTTCACTTCAATTGGACAAGAAAAAAAATTCACCTCAACACAAGTATTGAGGCACATTTGCATGTCAAGTGCACAATGACAAAACCTCTTTCTTTCAGAAGGAAGATGTCCAAGGAGATCCAATTGTACATATATTAGTGATTCAGCAGATCCTCAGGATGAGGAGGAATCTTTTTCTTTCTTTTATTACAGTTTGGGAAATGACATCTCCCTAAATTTCAGGCCAGAGTAAAACAACCTGAGATCCAATATAAGCAAATCATTTGTGACCATGCTGATATTTTTCCAGGACCCATGGTGATTTTCATTCTGGTTGAAAGGAACAGTTAAGAAGTTAATAATGGGGAAATGTTTTATATTTTCCTTCATACTATTGAATCATTTGGGAAACATAACAGCCATCCAATTAACCGTTGAACCTCTTTTGACCTTTGCTTGAGCCTGATGGCTTATCAAGAGGAATATTTTGATCCCACATTGGTCTGAACCCACCACATCTCAGATCTTAAAGCAATCACTCTTCTCCAAGGACACTTCACCTCATCAGCTTGAAGAAAGATTTTGCAAGGGCTGGGATTCAGACTAAATTTGTCTATTTGAACACTGGTCTTTCAAAGCCATAAGACTTCCAACCAGTTGTTAAAATGAAGGACTTCTGGTTTCTTTAAGCAGAAATCTCTTATGATACAGCCACCAGAACCTCAGGGGACAAGAAAGGGGTTACTAAAGATTAGAATTCTTTAGTGGGACACATGTTTATTCAAGTATTAAACTGGGGCTGAAAAAACTGCAGTGCTAGCCTTTTAATTAGAGAACTAGATTGAAGCCTTTGATTATGGCTTATTATTTATTTACTAAACCATACAATAGCATTGCAGTTTGTTTTTCCACCAGGAGCTTAAAATACCAAGAAATCCTCATTTTCCCCATAGACACAATTCTTTAAATTTGATTGGATTAAGAGGCAGTTATTGTCCCAAGGACACCAAACTGAGGGGAGGTGTATAAGCCTGAATCTCTTATTCTTATTCCAACAGTTTGACTTGTATAGGATACTAAACCAAGGATTTGATGAGCAGCTTTCTGTGATTCAGATTTGGCTTAACATCTAACATCACAATCTTTAAAATCCCCTTGTGTTTGCACAACATATCACTTTTTTCAGCCTTATAAGCTTCAAGCGTCTGAGTAAACTGTTTCAAATTCTCTGAATCCATAATATCCACGATTGGACATACCCTGTTTCCCCGAAAGTAAGACATCCTCCAAAAATAAGACCTACTTACAGTTTCGCCTCTCACTGAAATATAAGACATCCCCTGAAAATAAGACTTCCCTGATAATAAGGCCTCAGACATTCGGTTCTGGGCGCCCTCGGTGGAAAAATAAGACATCCCCTGAAAATAAGACCTAGAACATCTTTGAGTGCAAAAATTCATATAAGACAGTGTCTTATTTTCGGGAAAATACGGTAGTACTTAAGACAGGGTCTGACTATTGTGGAATATATTAGAAATGGCATCTTCTGGAATTTAGGAATTGCATTTTGATCGAAATACAGCATTGTTTTGCAGTCATATCACATTGTTCCTCAACCACTTAGTAATCGTAGTATACATACCGGTGATGATATACAGAGCAAGGCAATGCTTATGGTATTTTGCTCAGGAGTTTATAAATCTTCCTAATTCCAATACTGGTAGTCCTCACAACCATTCATTTAGTGACTGTTTGAAGTTACAATGGCACTGAAGAAAGTGACTTGCGACTGTTTTCCACACTTAACGACTGCTGTAGCATCCCCATAGTCACATGATCAAAATTCAGATGCTTGGCAACTGGGATGTATTTATGACAGTTGTTGTGCCCTGTGTCATGTGATCACCATGTATGACCTTAATGGATCAACTATTTCCAGATTGCTGAGTTATCATCTTCATGCCAAGAAACAAATATGGACCTCCCATTCATGACCCAAAATACATTATGTTGCTTTTTTTAATGATTTGGAGGAGACCTCAAGTTATTTTTGTCTAGCGAGCTACTGAATAGCAACTGAGGCACGCACACATGAAGTTATTGTTTTCAGGCCTTTTTCTAAGAGGCATCAGTTGCCCATTGTTGAAACCAGGATGCTGGATTAATCTAGCAGAGTTCTTGCTTGCTTGCTTAATTATTTTATTTATTTTATTTTATTTATTTATTTATTTAGATTTATATACCACCCTTCTCCCGAAGGACTCAGGAAGGTGTACAGAAAACATAAAACTATAAAAATTAAAACTAACCCTATGAATTAGCCTCATGGGGCAGCATAATTAGTGACTCTCAGTCAATGGGTATGAAGTATAATATGTGAGATATCTTCTTATAGCATCTCAGTCTTCCCTTCTATTTGCATGTCTCCAGATTTACTGTTATTATGACTTGATGTAGCCATCTGACATTTGATGCACACAAGAACAGATTTCTATCCATCACAGACCTTGAAGAAGTTCAGAGAGGCCCAGAAATTCAGAATGAGAAACATTCCTTCCCAAGAACTCCTCTGGAGTGGAAAGGGGAGAAGGAGGTAGAGATAAGGACACTGCTAATTTGTCTTTTTTAATTGGCTTGGAATACTTGAATGAAAGCTGTTTTGTTATCCCTGGCTGAGCCTTGGCTGGCTTCCAACATCTCGAGCTGTGCCAGAGGCTTCTGAAGTGTGAGCCTCTGATAAATACTCTATTATGATTGACTCCATTTCATGTCATTTGGCGCGGAGTCTAGGGGAAACTGCAGGATTTATTATTGCCATATTTTTATTTTGGGATTGAAATTGAGTTTGCGGTAGTCAGTTCAAATGAAAGCTACTGAAACCATTTTGTTTTATTTGTAAGAAAG
The DNA here is from genome assembly GCA_032468095.1 of Pareas carinatus. Taxonomy (NCBI): domain Eukaryota; kingdom Metazoa; phylum Chordata; class Lepidosauria; order Squamata; family Pareidae; genus Pareas; species Pareas carinatus. Next base: position 152,212 of record JANHFO010000872.1, read on the forward strand.
ATCAGTAGTTATTTTTTTGATATCTAGCTTCACTGGTTGAAAGTTTGTGTCCTATACATATTTTAAATAAGCTCAATATCAAAGGTATGTAAGAAGTTGGATTATTGAGAGGTCAAACTAGCTATAGAATCTTGCTTCTACTAGTGACCAACTTCTTGGTACTATGTAGAGTTTGGAAACTGCAGTTCCCCTTGTATATTTCTCCAGCAATGATGGAGAAATATAATCAAGTCTCTACTTGATTAAGTAGAAAGACTATTTCCAACACTGAGGATCCAGTTAATTGCCAAAGTTATATTCTCATTCTTGAATATTGTCTCCTATTTACTTTTAGAACAACTTTCCCTAATTTTATGTCCTAATATACTGAGCTCTGATTCCAATCTTCCCAAACCAGTATGACTGACAGAAATGGCAATGTGGCAATGCGTTTTACAAGTATACTCTGTTTAAGGAAGGTACAGTGGCTTTATTAGAATCACAAAATTGCTCCTGCCTGGCTACTTGCAATTTAGATGTTGGGCTAGCCATAATTATAGTAAAAGGTCTTGGTTGCAAGGTCGTCCGGATTCACCTATCAGCTTGCCTACATACATGCTGATGAGAAAAATATGAATTATGATGCTTAAAAAGAAAAACAAGCCAACAAAATAAGCAGTGATGCAAGCTACAGTATATTGCTTGTGAAAAATATCTACTTTAATGCCCTGTGCTCCTCATCAGCAGCTGGAGTTTTTAGAAAGCTTCACATCCCTGACAGTAAAGTAAGGCAGTAAGGAAACTATATGGATGCTCTTAAAATGGACAGTTAAGTCAGCACACTTGCATTATGTTAGTGGAGACAAGAGAAATCATTTTTGCCTTTTCCCTTTCATTCTGACAACCAGAGAAGATAACAAGAGATACTCTTTCTAGAGGTGCACAGCGGCTCAGTGGATAAAGATGCCGATCAGAAGGTCAGCAATTTAGCAGTTCAAGTCCCTAGCACCTTGTAATGGAGTGAGCTCCCATTACTCACCCCAGCCTCTGCCAACCTAGCAGTTTGAAAGCACGTAAAATGCAAGTAGAAAAATAGGGACCACTTTGGTGGGAAGGTAACGCCTTAGACGTTTAGTCATGCTGACCACATGACCACCGGGACGTCTTCGGACAGCGCTGGCTCTTTGGCTTAGAAATGGAGATGATTAGAACACTACATTGCCAGTATCTATGCACCATGCTATACAATGATAGAATATTTCTCTTCTCCTGCCAGTCCCTCAAACTTTTGTTTGAACATCTTTCAGAAGTCCCATTACGTTTTCTATGCAAACTGACTTTAGTAGGACATAGAATGGGATGGAGTCATAATCAATCAGACTTAAATTTTTTAGTTTTAAGGCAGACGCATATATAGTGGTTTCTTGCTTTTTTTAAACTTAAATTAACTTTCATTTGGGAATTTGAAATATATTGTTTTTCCTACTTTATTTGTACCAGATTACAGACTTTAGACAAAGTGTCTGGCACAGATTATGAGTGGGAGAAGATGACAAAGAAGAAAAATAAGGTGCAAGGATGTATTACTATTGCCAAATAAGGATTCTGCATCTCAAGAAGCCAAACAGAGTTGTAATTTGCTTTTTCTGGAAAAAGTAAGTTTTGATTCGGAACTGGAAACCAAACCAATTCTTTTCTAGAAGACATGAACATTTTTTTATAAAAGTAATTTGAATGAAAAATAATTTGATATGAAAATTTGTATTGTGAAATGCATTGTTACTTTTTATGAACTGGAATGAAAAACATTTTCTGTCTTAGAGTGAGATAAAATGTTATGGGTTTTAATTAGATACCTCCTAAGCAGTGCTTTTAGTTATGCAGTTCATATTTTGTCTGATCATTGGAATTCCATCTCCCACTTCGCTCCTGCTATATTGATCAACAATTAGATCTAGATCTAAACCTGTCTGTCTGTCTGTCTGTTCATTTCGTTGCCTGATGAGAAGGACTTGGACATGAGTGCCAATGGCAAGTCTGTGTTTTCTAGAAACTCCATTTTCTATCCAAAGTAAATTTCCAGGAAGCTATTGAAAGAAACCACTTTCCATCTATTCTTCAAATTCCTTAAAAGGCATCTATCCTAATGTCCTGTCACATGTGCATGTATTTCATGGTTTAATTAAGAAACACATTAAAAGACAGACAGTTAATTCATTTTGCTTTCTTTTTTTAAAGTGATTTGACAGCCATAGTTATTCTCTGCGAGAATCTGACACTGTTTACATGCTACTTGAACTGATCTCTAAATTTTCTACCCTAAACTCAGCAGGATGTTTGATCTTGCTTTTTGTAGAAAAATCAAGTTTACAGAAAAAAAATCCTCTCCTTCTGAAAGACAAAAAAATAGAAGGGGTCTGAAATGTACTGTTAGCTGAGGTACTTCGCTATAGTAGATAAGGATAAAAATGTGTTGAAGACCCCAAGTCAGGTATTAATGATAGTATTCCCCCCCCTTAACGTTATCTGAACCAAAATGGTTAAAGAGTATTGGTTGATAATGCAGCTCCTGTCATTATTCTGAAATATTGTTTATATTTCAGAGATGTGGATAAAGACTTCTGTCACTTCTGGCACCACAATACCTCCTGGGAGATTATAGGGAACTGTGGCTGACGCTGACCAAGTTAATTTTGATGGACATTGTAGGGAGGCATGGTTCCTGTCAAGAGAAAGGTCATGTGGGGAAGAGAGAAGAGGGAAGATCTCAAAAGGAAATTTGGGGTATTTTTAGAAAACCTCTAGAGGGAACCTTCAACTTTGCAACAGCTTTGCAAGAGGGATTCTTATGGCTGGATCCTTTAAACTACAATGGCAAGTCAGAACAATATAACATGATACAGAAAGTAAAATCTAGATCGTTATGTTTCTCTGTTTATTTTCCTTACTCATTTACAAATGGTCATTTATTGGCAATAGTTCAACTAAGCTACAAAAGTAGGGTGAAAAAGACACATCATACCAGGTATAATTAAGCTGTAACCAAGTGGTTACGGCAATATATTTGTTTGTGAGTATTCATTCCATCCAATAATTTCATCATATGTATGTATTTATGTACATATGTATATATATATGTAAATGTACAAACTGTTTTTCACCATGATTCCAAAGGAGCACTACATAGTAGGACAAAAACCATAAAAGGGAAGCACTGTTAAAATGATTAAGCCATAACATTGCAACATCTTAAGATCAAGATAATAAAAAGAGATAACAAGAGACCTAGCAGCATAGATTCAGTTGGATAAACAATTAAATTTCCAGCAGGCACCAAAGTTTATAAGGCTTGGCATCATTTGCAATTGGACTGGGAGGGGATTCCATTTTCACAATGTTAGAGTAAAAAAAAAGGTTTCTTTTAGCTTGCAATAGACAGTGAGCATTGGCCAAGTTTCAATGTCACCATCAAGACTGCAATTCCATTTTAATGATGGGTCTGATATTCAAGGGAGAAAATTAATCAAATGAATTAAGTATCCAGGTTCTAAGCCATAGAGGGCTTTATTATATGTCAATAGAAGTACTTTGAACATAGATCCATAACAAATCAGTGGCAGAGACAGCTACATATGCCCTTAGAAACTAGATAGAGTCTCCACATATTACAGAAGCACATCCAGTTGTATACCAGAAGCTTTTAACATGATTTGAGAAAGAAAAATAATGCTGATAACAGTTGGAAAGATGATAATCTCTGAAGGTGTTGGAATAGACCAGTGCTTTCAACCTTGGCAAGTTTAAGATGTCTGGACTTCAACTCCCAGAATGCCTAATCTAGAGTTGAAGTTGAATTCTGGAAGTTAAAATCCAAACATCTTAAATTTTCCAAGGTTGGGAAAACAAACTTGAATAAATGCTTTCCTCAGAGGTCACTGACTGTTCTAGATGAGCACTGTAGTCCAGCATTTTTATAAGTTAAAAGCTGGCTGTAGCCTGTATTAATACAAAGTACATGAGATCATAAGCTGATACCATCTAGACCTTGTTTCTCTTTTGCTTTCAGATTCCTGCAGTTTACAGACTCTGGTGCTATTAGATCAGTGGTTCCCAAACTTTTTCAGTCTACCATCCCCTTGGTGCTACAAATTCATCCTCAGTGCCCCCGCCGCCACCCAGACTCCTCTCTCTCTCACACACACACACTCGCTTGAGCGGTCCTCTGCCCCCTTGTCCAGTCTCTCTCTCTCTCTCTCTCTCTCCCACACACACACACACACACACATGCTGAGGGGACCTCCGCCCCCTTGACCAGTCCTAGCCCTGGGAGTTCAGGAATGCCAAGCGGGGCAAGGGGTAAAGTTCTACTTGGGACTGAGGGGCTGAGGACAACCCTGCTTGCTGTCTCCTCCCCACATCAGAGGCAAGAGACGGGCACTTCCCAGAAGGCACAGAGGTGGGCTCGAGCCTCCTGGTGTGTAAGGAGCATAAGGCGCAGCACAAAAGATGTGCTGCTTTGCCGAACTAGCAGCGGGGGGGGGGCAGCCCGGCGGGGGCGAGGACTGCGCTCCAAAGCTGCCCTTCGTGCTGCGCTTGTGCCCCTCGTGCCTTCTGGGCAGCGTCCCCTGCTGCCTACCTTGCCTCTTAGCACCCCCCTAGGCCATTCCACCCACCCCCAGAGGGCGGTACTGCCCACTTTGGGAACCACTGTATTAGATCATCATGGATAGTGAGCAATGTTGTTCCTGCGTGGAACATTATTCAAGACTGTTGGTCTTCAACACTGATTTCATACTTAGGGATAAGTCTTCACATTCAAATTTTCAATTTTTTTTTAATGTGGGGAGAAACAAATTTGAGACTGCGAGAGATCATGCAGACTCAGTAATGGAAATTACTTCACACATTTTTTAAAATGCTTCTTTGTCTTCTTCTCCCACTCATAATCTGTGCCAGACACTTTGTCTAAAGTCTTTTTATGTTGTCAGACTTTTAAACTGCTTACAGGGTTGGTATGTTTCATTTATGGTATTTAAACCAAAACATATGAAAACTAACTGTCATAAAACTAAGAGCTATGAAAGATTCAGGACAGGCACCTCAACAGACCATGTCAAACCGCTTTGTTTCCGATCTCTTGTTCTGGATCAACACCCAGCCTGTTTCTGTTGATTCCTCCTCCTCATCGTTGAAGTTCTACTTCTTGGCTTGTCTACTCTGCCAGTTCAATATCCTTCCTGTGATCAGATGTGAATCATAATTTATTGTTCCAGTGACTGATGCTCCTCAGATTTTGTAAAATTGTGTTTTCAAATCCCACACGTCTAAGTTTAACATTTAGGAATATTTTTATGCCATTTCCCAGCAAACTTTAACTAAAGCAGTAATAAAGGTTAAATTAAAAGTAAAGACACCATTGATTCAAGCTTAATTCCTGATGATAAACAAACACTTCTATTGTTAGATTGCTGCACAGATGAGGCTGGAGGCTGGAGAGTGGTTCAACAACGTTTATTGAACATCAGCTGTCAACTGTCAAACTCCAGCAGCTGGGAACCACTGGGCTGCCAGCTTTTATACAAGGCGCGCTCTGGCGTGCTTTAGCCAATCAGGAACCAACTGTCAAAGTAGCTGTCAAAGCTGCAGCCCAGGCTTTTTGCAAAAAGCTCGCAAAGCTGCATTCAATATACAATACCCCTACCCCTCAGATGGTCCAACCCTAGTCGCAGATGTAGTCGTCCAGGTAGGCGGGGCGATGGGTAGCTCTACCAGACCTGCGCAGATCATTCTGCTTCGGGAATGCGGTGGAGGAGGTTGTCCCTGTCTGAGCCTCTGGGCTCACCACAGGTGGCGCCCGAGAGACTCCGGGGGCAGCCTTGTCCCACATTGAAGGCTCGTCCTCGATGCTGTGATCGATCTGCAGGCCGACATCAGGTAAGTCACCAGCTCCTTCCTCACGTTCATCTAGGGGGGGAAGGAATGCTATGGTTAGGCCCTGGTTGGAGTTCCCCTGGTGTGGCTCTAGGCCTAACCGTTCCCCTTAGCTGGTCAATGTGATGCCGCCATTTTATTCCACTTGGCAGGGTGATCATTAATGCCAGTCACCTCACCCAGCACCCATTTATAGTCCCCAGTGTAGTTTCTGGCATAGGCCATGTTGCCTATGCTCAGATGCCGGGCCCGTTCAGTTTCTACCATAGCAGAGTTGGGTGCATAGCTAGGGTGGAGGCAATCTAAAACTGTTCTGAGCCTTCGGCCCATCAAATGTTATGCTGGGCTCCTGCCGGTGATTTTGTGTGGGGTGGCATGTTGCCATGCCAAGAATTTATTGATTTTGTTCTGCCAAGGACCCGGGCCTTGTAGGCTTAGGGCCTCCTTGGTGGACCTAACCACGCGTTCTGCCATACCATTGGCCACCGGATTATGGGGAGCAATCACGTGTGGCGGATCCCCCTTTCCCCCAGATACTGTTCTAAGATGGTGGAGGTGAATTGGGGCCCATTATCAGAGACAATAAGATTGAGGAGGCCATGAGTCGCAAAAAGACTGTCAAACACATTAATTGGAGGTAGTGGAGGGCATTAAGCGAGCCTCCAGCCACCTGGAGAAGGCATCTACAATAAAAAAAAATTCTTGCCATAGAATGGACTGGCAAAATCAACATGTAGTTGAGACCATGGCCCTGGGGGCTTTTCCCACTCCCTGGGGGAGCCTTGGGAAGGGCAGGCCTAGACTCCTGGCATGGGGCACAGTGTCCCACCCAATCCTGGACCTGTGCATCCATATTTGGCCACCAGAAAAACCCCCTTGCTAGGGATTTCATTCTATCAATCCCTGGATGGCCATTGTGGAGGGTAGCCAAGACTTGTGTCCTCAGAGACTCTGGGAGAATCACCCTTTCTCCCCATAACAAACAGCCCGATTGTGGAGAAATTTCATCCCTCCTAATGAATTCTTCACCCACAAATGAGGGTGGCCACCCTCTTAAAACCCAGGAAAGGACTTTCCTCAGGGTTCTGTCCCTAGCTGTGGCCTGGGCAACTTGGCCAGCTGTGACCAGTCCTGGTTGGCAAGTATCTACCAAGAGACAGGGCTTTGTTCCCTCTCCTGCTCCACCTCCGAGGCTAAGGGACAACGGCTCAGGGCATTAGCGTGTCCCAGTGATTTGCCTGGTTGGTAGGTGATGTTGTATGAGTATGCTGCAAGAAAGATCACCCACCTTAGGAATCTAGGGGATGGGGCGGTCCCCAACCAGCATGCCCAGGAGAGGCTTGTGGTCAGTTACGATATAGGTACTCATGGAACCGCTTCACCCCTGACATGATGGCTAGTGACTCCTTGTCAACCTGGCTGTAATTCCACTCAGGTGCAGACAAAGTTCGGGAGTAGAAGACAATAGGAGCCTCTGTGCCTGATGGCAGCCTATGGCTCAACACTGCCCCAACTCCAAAAGGAGACGCATCACATACCAGAATGAGTGGCAAAGTGGAGTTATAGCAGATTAGTAGGCTATCTGCTGACAAAAGACCCTTCACCTCCTTAAACGCAGCATCCTCTCTGGCCCCCCAAGCCCAAATAGTGTTCTTGGTTAACAGTTTGCGTAGTGGGTCAGCCACTGTTGCTTTATGCCTGAGGAAAACTGCATAGAAATTCAATAGGCCTAAGAAGGCCTGCTGTTCCGTTTTAGACTTAGGCGTGGGGGCCTCGTGAATGGCCCAAACTTTGTCAGTAGTCGTTTGGATGCCAGTTCCGTCAATTTTGAACCCCAGGAACTCAACCACCGGCACCTCAATTTGACACTTGTTTGATTTAAGTTTGAGACCTGCTTGCCTAAATTTGGTTAAGACAGCCCTTAACCTTGAGGAGAGTTGCCCCTTGTCACTGGTGGTGATGAGAACATCAACAAAATAAGGCACTACACCCGGAATCCCACAAAGCAAGCGTTCCATTATGCTTTGGAAGATCCCAGGCACAATGCTTATGCCAAATTGGAGCTGTGTGCACTTAAAAGCGCCCCTATGTGTTACGATTGTCTGGACTTCAGCTGCAGCGGCATCCACTGGCAGCTGTTGGTAGGCCTGTGCATGATCAAGCTTTGCAAAGACGTTCTCAGGGCCCAAGGAGTGTAGCAAGTACTGTACCACCAGAATGGGGTAAGCACTTTGTTGGAGCGCCTTGTTCAGTGTGCATTTGTAGTCTGCACAAATTCTCACTGAACCGTCTCCCTTGATTGGTGCTACAATAGGGGTCTCCCATTTGGAGTGATCAGTGGGGACTAGTATACCCTGCTTGATCAGCTTGCCTAGCTCAGCGTTAATTTTTGACCGCAGGGCAAAGGGGACCCTCCTCGCTTTCATCCTGATTGGAGCTACTAGGGGATCCAAATTAAGGGAAATTGGGGTGCCCCTGTACTTGCCCAGGTCATCATTGAAGACGTCCTTGAAGTCCTGGATCAGGTCCTGGCTCCACTGGGACTTCACTGAGCAGTCTCCCTTTAGTTCAAGCCCTAGAGGTTTGAACCAATTCAGGCCCAATAAGTCAGAAAGGTTCCCCACCACCACAGTCAGGGGCAAGTGTCCAGAAAATCCCTTGTAGTAAAACCACACGGATATATTGCCTAAGACAGGGATGGCATTCCCCTGGTAGTCAGTGAGGAGGAGCGACTGTGGTCTGAGTTCAGTTCCCTTGGTTTGGGGGCAGAGTTTTTTAAATTTCTGCCGAGAGATCATGGTGATCTCAAACCCTGAATCGAACTCCAACTGACAGGCAGCTTCGCTTATTTTGAGGTTTGCCCTCAGTTTGTTGCTGCAACCAGATTTGCTTTTCAAATGCTGGATTTGGAAGGTTTCTGCGCCTTCCCAGGCTTGCTTCAGTTTTCCGTTGGTTTTCTTCATGCGATCTGGTTTGCTGACAGGTTGATTTCTTTTGTTTGCTGGTAGTGGTGGGGGAAAGGTCCTCGGCAATGGTGCCCTGCACACCCTTGCCAGATGGCCCCGCTTGCCGCAGCGGCGACAGTCTAAGTCTTTAAACCAGCACGAGGTTCTAGGGTGAAAACCTCCACAGCTGCCGCAATTCTTGGTCTGCTCAGGGATATTTGATGGATCTCTTCCTCCTTGTCTTCCGACTGCCCTTCGGGCATGGTGTTGGCGCTGGCTTGGTGAACTTCCTGGGACGTTCTCCCTGCCGACATTCCACCAGCCATCCTTTGGAGGGATTCTGCCCTCGATGCGGATGACTCCATTGCCTGCGCTTCATCGATGACAATCTGAAGGGACAGCTGCTTGTGAGCTAGCAGTCTGCGTTGCAGCTTGATGTCCCTGATTACGGAAATTAGTTGAGCCAGGATTGAATTGTCCAAGTCCGGAAATTTGCAGTGAGCGGAAGCCGCTCGAAATGCCGCCAGGTAGTACCCAAAAGGCTCGTCCGATGCTGGAACTCATGCTGCCTCACCCACATCGACGGGTTGGGGGCATAATGTGCGGTCAGTTTGTCTATCAAGTCCCTCCAGGAAAGGGACTCCAGCGTTTCTGGCTCTGCGAGGCTCGTTGCCATTTTAAAAACCATGCGCCCGCAGTTTGACATGAATAGAGCCTTTTTCTGCCTTTCCAGGAACTTGGCTACATCGTGAGCCACAATGTACAAATTGAAGTGTGACATGTAATCTTGCCAACGCTCTTCCTTCGGATCAAATTGTGCAGGTGGTTGCACAAACTGTGAGGATGCCTGGGCATTCTCCATATCGATTTGGGTCGCTCCGTGCAGCGGTCAATACCGTTCTGCTCCCGCTCCTTGCAGCGGTTGTTCTCGGTCCAGCCGGCGGTCTGTCCTCAATGGGTCAATGATCTGAAATGAGATTGGCATGTTTTTTTATGGAATGGGAAAAATAAGATTCACAGCTACTTTCAAAACCACTATGTAAGGAATGTGTTATATTTAATATGGGAAACAAAAAATGTATAGAAAAACACCAGTCTGGCTCTCAACAATGAAAGCATTTATACATTCAAATTTGGGGGACATGGGAAAATTTGGACATAAAGATATAGCTTTAGAAGGGAATATGAAATCTGTACAAGAATTGGAAAATCAGGATATGCAACTTACATGGTGGTCATATCTGCAAATGAAAACAAGATATGAAAAGGATGTTAAAAATGATTTTGAAAAAGACCTAAAGATCG
>JANHFO010000872.1:173410-198076 GCA_032468095.1 Pareas carinatus
GTGCACCGCCCTGGGTCCCTTCGGGGAGAAGGGCGGTATAAAAATGCAAATAAATAAATAAATAAATAAATAAATAATCGTTATTCATCTTAATAACACTCTTTAATTTCCTATTAAAATATCGTTAATGTGGATTGATAATAACTCAAAAGACATCTGGATCAAATGGTGCCATTCCAGTTTTGGGAAACCCACATTTGTCTTGCAATCAATTAAAAACTTGATTGGCAATATATTAATACCCCTAAAAGCCCATGAATAGTGGCATCTGTGGGGCAGGGAGAGAGGAGCAGAATGGTGAGGACAGGATTGTTACTTTGTGATATAACTCCTGCCTGCCCCCCTTCCAAAATCACGACTTTTCTCATCCCTCTATGAAACGTCTAGGGCAGGGATTCTCAGCCTTGGCAAGTGTGTTCTATCTATCTTTCCAAAAAACATATTAGCATTTTAACCATTCATTTGCATCAATATTAATCTGTAATGATAAAATCCCAGGACTGCAGACTAAGCAATGGGTTCATAATCTGAGGTTATTATCTATTTTTAAAACCACAAAGTTCCTAAGCTCCCATTAGTTTTGCCAATCACTGTGCGAATCCAGGCACTTTCTGTTTAGATGACATTAGCTGTCACTATTTATTATTATTATTAGGTTGTTTTGATATGAGAATCTTAATGGCTTTTTGGTTTTCACTTAAAATTTTATTCAAATTGAGCTCAATTGCTGGTGAAATAATTGAATTCTCAACGGAGTTTTCCTAGCAATCATATGGATACGGTTTGCCCTTTCCCTTTTCAGCATTTTTTTTCAGTTTCATAGTTTTAACTTTGTCAATTCAGGACACAAAATAATAACACAGAGTGAGTAAGAAAAAGCCACTGTTTTTGCTAACTTCACAATTATGCATTTCAATAATAGGAGAGAATATGTATAATTCTCATGTTGAATTCTTGAATAGACCCACATCTGTTTTAATAGTTAAGAGGGACATTTTCAAAACTGAAAAAGTAATGCGTGTTTTAAAAATGTTGAAACATTTAATGCATTACTGTAAAGAACAGCCTTTTGGAGGAGACTTGAAAATCTTTTGCACTGAGAGAAGGGAGACACCAAGTGGTCAGCTAGAAGAACAACACAATATACTTTTTCTTGTCCCACCTTCCTTGTTAAGCCTTTTGCGACAGGAAAATACATACATAAGCAGATTTGTGAGTTTGAATCAGTTTAATCCGAAGCTGAATCCCATGAATCCATCTTTGGTGGATTGACTGGTACTATCATAGACCCAGGTACTCCATGTGGCTGCGGGCTCTCACATCAAGATGTATATCACATAGTGACTGACTGTAAACTGAGGGCATATATCAGTCCAGTATCTCATTCTTTTAATATAAACAATGCTGCACTTCAATGTATGATGACCTAGACATTAGAATTTGAACATAGATCTTTTTAACATTGATATTTTATTGTATTTTACTAAAACTAAGCGAAATGTTAGTATATAAAGCTAGTCCACATATGGTATACCATATGCTAAATAAATAAACAGCATGGCCCTAGTCTGGACTGAAAGGCAAATGAGGAACTAGATGTTCTGTCCCTGGAATCAGGTATTACACATCATTAAGAGTCTAATATTCCCTGTACCAAACTAACAAAGCAAGAGTCTGTGATGTAGTGGCTAGTAAGTAAATCAGTTCAGGTTCAAATCCCAGTCTGGTATCCCAGCTGGAGTTAGGGTATGGCTCTCTAATGATGGCCATTTGAGTCTCTCTTCCTTTTCCAGTGAATCTTTCTTGTTAAATAGCATGTAACTTTATTGACTGAACAAAATATTTCCATTTCAGTCAATTCTGCAGTTACTCACAGCAGGAAAAGATGCAGGGAAAATGACTTTTCCCCTTATTTGTGAGAAAGAACATTTGGCTACAACTGCCAGTTGCCCAAGTACTTTATTTTGTGCAGGTGTGTATAAATGTAATGCCAAGGGAGCCACTTATCACTTCAAATAGCTTAAATAAATTAGTAACCCTATTAAGATCAGGCAACAGCAGTTATTGGAACCTGAATTCACTTGCTTTCTCATTTTCTTGCTTTCTTTCTTGTTTGTTTGGGTATTCCAAGCATTAGATGACACAGTGGTTAGAACACAGTATTGCAGGCTGACTCTGCCCACTACCAAGAGTTTGATCCTGATCGACTAGAGGTTGGCTCAGTTTTCCATCCTTCTGAGGTCAGTAAAATCAGGACCCAGACTGGTGGGGCTAATATGTTGACTCTGTAAACTGCTTAAAGAGCACTGTGAAGCTGTATATAAGTCTAAGTGCTGTTGCTATTAGAAACTAACTTTGCAGGCAAGGCCTATCCAGTTCTTTGTCCTTCATCTGCTTAATAAATCCAGATAAGCAGTAATAAATAACTGTGATGATGATGGTATTAGAAATGTTGTTCTTGTACATTTTGATCTATTTATTTGTTGTCTTTTCAAATACTGAAGGGAGATGAAGAAGGGCCAAACTTTGAAATAATTCTTTAGACATGGAATTTCATCAACCAATATGTGTAAACTAAGGCTGTTACATCTCAAGACACTGCTGATCTTTTGATTGTTGTAGTAAATTGAGTTATTCCATCTTAATGACTCAAATTGCAATATTCGAATAGGCTGAATTTGATCCAATGACTGTTTCAATATATTAGAAAGGGGCCTCTTAGAAATTCCTTTGATCTTGTTCTGAGTTCCTACGGCAACCTAAATCCATTTTACCTCAGGTTAATGTGTCGTACAAGTGAGATTGTCTTAATCTAAATTTCAACCCAAGAGTGAGTCAGTCTAAGCCATCTCTAGTTGTATTGATGGTAATGTAGTATTTTGTCCCATATTCTGGCACTGTTCAAGGGCAACCCCAGGAAGTATAACATCTGCTCGTCTCTGACCTGCATTATCTTGGAGGGATATCAAGGGATTCCAATGACTGGGGAACACAGATGGGAGAGGAACTCGCAATGGGGAAAGCCAATTTCATGTCAATATCGTTTTATGCCAGCTGAAAAGTGGGAGGAGCACACTTCCACTTAACAATTGGCTGACGGCATAATAGTCTTATCCAAGATCCATCCAATTCTACACTTAGTTTTCCTGATCATCTATAAATGCTCATACACAGTTTAATTTTATTCATAATTATATTCATCATTCATATTGCGTGTTTTTTAAATAATTCATTATTCTTGTGTTTTATACTTTAACGTGCATTTTATATGCTACTTTGGAAAATTTTATGCATTAATGCTGTATTCTATTACACTATATGAACTAAATAAATAAAATAAGATGCATCATAAACTTTTATCAACAACATATAATTGATGCATGCTTTTGTGCATATTTGATATCCACCTTATTTATAATTACAATTAGTATAATAATTATACATTGTAATTATTTAAAGAACAGTTTCAGCACTTAAGATAAATGCATTTGTCAAGTTCTACTCTAATTATGTCGGCCTGAACCCGTGCTTCGAACTTGCCAATGCCTGAGAGAAGGGCGGGAGGCGCTGTCTTAGAACTGCTGCCTTAGATCAGTTAGGTGGGAATGTAACGGTTTAAGTTTGCTGACATATTTCTCCCTGAGAAAAGAGAGATACTCCAAGGTCGTTTTTGCAAGAGTGGAATGTGATTATAACAATCTCAGTGCCATTTTTCTGTACCATGTGGCTTCTAGTAGTTTTGATTGCGGGGAATAATACTGTTTAAAATCATGGTTTGTTGTAATGGAGGGGAAAGTCAGATTCAGCTTCACTTTTATTTGTGCCTGTTTGCCTTCTCAGTAAACCTGAACTGCTTGAGGATGCCATCTTCCGAGTTTTCTGTTTGTGGTGAGGTTTTTCTCGGTCATTTGACACCATTCACTACTTATCACAATTGTATCTTAAACCAATACCTTGTGCCCAGTAACCTGTGAGACAGCTTAGTCTGAGAGATCACAACCAGACCAAAGTTTTGCAGTTACTACATGGCGCATACTGCTTTTTTTTGATTACTCAGTTTCTTCAACTGCCCATCCCAGCCATGTGACTGTGATATGCTGTGAGCTACATGTGATTGTAAATGTCAGCAAATGTCTGGAAGACATTTGCTAGCCTCTGGGCTAGACACTCAGCCTCCCCCATTAATCATGTTCATTCCCAGGTCTCAATTTCACGCCTTGGTGCTTGAGTGACTTACACATGAATGTACTTCCTCCTTAGCTACATCCCACACAGATTGTACCGAACTGAGGATTGGCAGCTGTTTGTCTACCCACTTGTCACACACAGCTCTTTGAATTTGCATGACAACCTCAAGACCAACTCAGCCAGTTAACTAGCTGGTAGAAGGTGCAGGAGCAGCAAAATTGTTCTGGAAAGCTGCAAAATGGAGACCACTCCCGGGGAGAGCATTCTTAATTCACGAAATCACTGGTCTGATTTCCTTGATAGGGGTTTTCCAGCCGTAGAGGAGGGGGGAAAAAGGGATGTTGCAACTCAATGAAAGAGCAATAAATTACGTGCACATCTCAGGTTACACCTTTAACATTTCTTTTTTCTTTAAAAAAATAACATTGAAGATTACATATACAGATAAAACTAATGCAAGCTATAAAAAAGAAAGAAGTGCAGGGAAAAAGAAAAATGAAAAAAAGTTAAATAGAGAAAGAAAAAAGTAACTTCCCCTTTCTTCCCAGCAAGTCTAAGCTATTTTAACAACTTATTGCCATCTTAAAACATGGCAGTCTTTTTACCTCATGGCTCATCCCTCTATAAACATATCTTTAAAACCTCACCATCCAACCTAATCAGTAAAAGTCCATTAAGGGTTACCAGAAAGAAAAGCTTATTTGCTAAATACCTGATTTCTTTCCTTTTATATTTATATCTCATTTTTTATCATTAACCAAATCCCCCAAACCCCACCTGTAAAATTTATCAGTAAAAATATAATAGAGGTATCAGCATAACCGTTTAAACAGTGGGGTCCTTGGTGTACTTTCAGCTTGATTGTTTTCCTGCACACATTTCATTACCCAACTAGGTAACGTCATCAATGCTACAAGGGAGTGAGGTTTGGTCTCTGTCAAAGTTATGTAGATGTTTTTAATCTCTATGTGTCTGTTGATGACTGATTAGTCTGAGTGCCAGGCTTCCAGGTATTCTCAAGCGGTTTGAGACTTGACTTGGTCTAGGATGCTCCTAATTTCCCAGTTGAAACTATGGTAAAGTCTGTCCATGTGTGGTGAAATTAAGGAGTTTTCATCATGTCTTCTAATGCCAGTTTGTGTTCACGGATCTATTAAAAATTTCCAGAAATAACAACCTATCTATTTTAACCTTTAACCAAACCAACTTTATATTCCTTCTACTTGTTCCCAATAATCTTTAGGTCTTTAGAGTCCAAACCTTTGGTTTCTTTTAATTTTCTCTTTGTCTTTCTCAGCAAATCACTGACATCCTTAACAAATCCCTTTTGTAAATCCAATACAAAAAGGTTACCCAAAACACTCTTCCGATCTTTAAAAATTCCCTGTTGAAAATCCAATATAGAAAGGTTATCCAAACCGTTTTTCTGGCCTATTATTTGTATGCACTATTTAGTTATTAGAGCTTCAGTTGGTTTCATTTGTATATTCAATACAGGTGCTCCATGACTTACGACAGTTCATTTAGTGACTGTTTGAAGTTGAAAAGAGTGACTTAAGGCCACTTTCACACTGATGACCATTCCAGCATTCCCAGGGTCACATGATCAAAATCCAGATGCTTGGCAGCTGGTTCGTATTTATGATGGCTGCAGTGTCCCGGAGTCATGTGATCCCCTTTTGCGTCCTTCTGATAAGCAAAGTCAATGGGGAAGCCAGATTTGGTTAACAACCGTGTTACTGACATAACAACTGCAATGATTCACTTTACAAATGTGGCAGGAAAGGTTGTAAATTGTGGCAAAAATTACTTAACTCTCAGCAACTCTTAGCAACATAAATTTTACTCTCACTTAGTAACATAAATTTGGGACTCAATTATGGTCATAAATTGAGAACTACCAGTATTTTGTCATTTTCCATATCTATTTTGTAGTTTTTCATTGTTAAGCACATATTAAATCAATTCCGGGGGGGGACAGAGTATGGTGGCTCAACAGATAAGATGCTGGGCTTGTCGATCAGAAGGTCGGCAGTTTGGCAGTTTGAATTCCTAGCGTCGTGTAATGGAGTGAGCTCCCGTTACTCGCCCAGCTTCTGCCAACCTAGCAGTTTGAAAGCAGGTAAAAAATGCAAGTAGAAAAACAGAGACCACTTCGGTGAGAAGGTAACAGCGTTCCATGCGCCTTTGGCTTCTAGTCATGCTGACCACATGACCACAGGGACGTCTTCGGACAGCACTGGCTCTTCGGCTTTGAAACAGAGATGAGAACCGCCTCGAGAGTTGGCTGGAACTAGCACACATGTGCGCGGGGAACCTTTACCTTTTAAATCAATTCCAGACCTGTTTAATTAAACTTGTTCATCTTCCACAGCATGATCTAGTCTATCAACAACGCCAGAGATCCTTAAAACTAATTTCTGATTTCATTGTTCACAATATTTCTCAATGTATCCTTTCTTTTCCTTCATTCTATTGCCCTAGGGCAGAGTTTTTCAACATGGGGTTCATGAACCCCTTGGGGTCTGTGGCACGTTGCCAGGGGAGGGTTGCAGACAGATCAAGAAAAATTGGGAAAAAGTAATATATATGAATTGCTGATTAATAATTAGTTGAATCTGTGAGGATGAGATCCGCCATGTAGCAGCAACATGTTTTGGGGTCCACAGCTTGGAAAAAGGTTGAAGATCTCTGCCCTAGAGTGTCCAGTCTTTAAAGTCTCTTAATGTTGTTTTTCTTCTGAATCCAAAAACAGGAATAGTTTCCACAGGAAGAATGCTTATAATCGATTTCCCATTTTTAAAAAAAATCTGCCTGGACTCTTGGTTCATTACAACTTTTGAAAATCAACACTCTAATCAACTCTTTGCTATTAATTCTAAAAAAATGCATTCTTAAATACATATTTATAAGTTCTTTCCTAGTGAATTGAAGAAAACCCACCCAATAAAGTCCATAAAAACCTGCCATTCTAGAGGTTTTCAATTTTAAAAAGCAATAAAAAGTTAATTCCCAAGTTATTAAGAAATGAGAAAGGGATGAATTTTGCATCCTTAAAGGCTACATTATGAATATGAACAGAGATGTAATTCCTCAACACCCAGCCAACCACCCACCCAACCTCACCAGCTAAATGCAAAAACATCAGTTCCTGCCATTTACTTACAAGAAGCACCTGTCTGGAGTTCATGTGAGCTATCTCACAATCTCTCAATCTCTCCATTCTCCAGAGAGATTTTGCTGGTCCAGATCCTGCATCTGGCCACAGATTTTAGCAATTATGTCCCCCTGTGTTTTCAGGGATGTTTTCAGTTCACCATGTCCTCACCTGAAGCCAGGTCCTTTAACATTTCCAGATCCTAGCAAACAATGTCCATTTCTCTCTGACATTCCCCCACAAAAGAAAATTAGGCATCATGTAGTGCAGATTAGATGAAGATAAAGATAAAGATCTTGCTTAATAAGAAACAATTATCTTCAATGGCCATGTAACTGTGAGAATCATATGGCAAAATAGCAATATGATTAAAATCCAATAGAACAAATGAAAGAAGAAACCTCACTATACATAGATGTAATTGTGTAGACTCGCTTATGGAATGGGACAACTCATCACGGCCAACTCACTGCAGCCGATTCACCAAAGCCAAGCCACTGTGGGACATGGCAAGTTGTCCTGTGACAAGTTGGCCATGGCGAGTTGACTGTGGCAAATTGGCTGCGGTGAGTTATCCTAGATCTCATCTCAATTTCATTCCTACATCTCTCTCTCTCCCCCCTCCCTCCCTCCCTCCCTCCCTCTCTCTCTTTCTCTCTCATCTATTTCCCACTCATCTCATCAGAGACAATTCTGTTTTGCTACTTTGTGCATCTGATGAAGTGAGCCGCAACAATGAAGTAAGTTTGATTTGTCAGTTTGATTTTAATGGACACATTTGATTCCAGAGGCAATCCAAATGGAAACCTTGATTTTAACTGAACTAAGCAGTCATTACACCATCCTTTGAACTCTTTCTCATAGTGCAGAACGTACCATTTCAGGGCAAATGATATGGACATGGGTTCGGGAAGCATGAGTAAAAGAGACAAGACCCAACTCTTGTCGCATATTCTTTCTTCTCTAAATCCAGTCTTGATGGTTTACATTATTTTTCACTGGGTGGTGAAACCAAAGCCAGGCAAGGACATGCACTAAACAGAGCTTCAGAGATGGATATGTCTTTCCTTCTATGACTGGGAACAACTTTGCAAAGTGCAGCGAAGAAGAATTTCTCCCCAACTCTTCCATGGTATGATTAAAAAAAAAAACCTTTAGCTTTGATTAACATAGGTAAGGACTTTCTGGGTTCAGGTTCATACTGTTTTTCTGTAGTTGTATAAAAGTCTTCAAGGATAGACTGAAGGTATTCAAATGTCGGTCGTTCTTCTGGATTTTCCTTCCAACATTTTAACATAATTGCATAGAGATTAGAGGGGCACAATTCTGGACAAGGCATCCGGTAGCCACGTTCTAGATGTATGATAACATCATGATTCATCATAGCTGTTGGGAAGAAAAGGAAAGATTAAACTGTACATAAACCATATAATGCACAGGTAGTTCTTGATCTACAACAGGACCAAAACGATACACTATTCATGCATGCATTTGGAATTCAGAAACAACCCAGCAGTTTTGAGTTCCTGGCAGCTCATGTTATTATATCTTGTACAATGTGTTTTCCAAATCTATTCAAAAGCAACATTTTCTAAGCAGGAAGCATTAACATGTTTGTATGTTGGTGGTGATAGTTACGGTTATTTATTAAGTTCCCCTATTCCTGTTTTTCATTCAACTTTGCAAATGCATGCATATCCCAACTGCTTCATGAAAAAAAGCTGATGAACTCCTTAAAAATAAGACAAAGAACCAGATGAAATCAAACTCAAACGCATTTGAGTCTGAATTAGTAAATTAGTCATTTGAAGTGCATCTGAAGCCAATTGAAGTGTGTTTGAAGCCAGTGGTTAAGGCATCAGGCTAGAAAGCTGAAGACTATGAGTTCTGGTTCCACCTTAGCCATGAAAGCCAACGGTAGATCTTGGGCTAGTTACTCTCTCTCAGCCCAAGTCACCTTACAGAGTTGTTGTGGGGGAAATACGAGGAGGAAGATATATCGGATTTTCATTTATTTAGATTTATTTGCCACTCATCTCATATCAAAACAACTCTGGGCAGATAAGTTTGCTACCTTGAGTTATCTATAAAAATAATAAAGGTGGGATACAAATAAATAAAATAAATAAATATACAATGATGGAAAGCTGCCTAGTACTGGGCTGAACAATTAACCTAACAATATCCCTTCTGAGATTTTATCCATAGCGGAGGAATCAGAGAGAAAAACTGAAGGTTCAAAGCAGTGAAGGGTGTTAGATCTCAGCCCGGCTTACCTGAGTAGGGAGTCTGTCCATAGGTAACAATTTCAGTGAGAAGAATTCCAAAGGACCAGACATCAGATTTGATTGTGAAAAGTCCATAATTAAGCGCTTCTGGGGCTGTCCATTTGATAGGAAATTTGGCACCTGCCATTAAAGAAGTCATTTAAAATGAAAACCTCACACCATAATTTGGTTCTAAATATCTATTTTGAGTTTCTTTGCTTAAACTGGATAAGATATTCCAAGGTGTGGAAGGAAGTATGAACAAGAACGTAAATATGCCAGACCAGGAACACTTGACCAGTTCACTGGTCACTGGCACTGATTACTACTTAGGGATGTGAATAAGTTCACCACTGAAAGTGATCCTGAATGGTTAAATCTTTCACCTCCAGACTTTTCTTGTTCAATGGAACGTTACCCGCCATTCAATCTCTTTTGCCACAAAGTTTCACTAACCTTCCTGTGCAAGGTATTCATTCTCTATGAGTCTAGCCAGGCCAAAATCAGCAACTTTGCAACAAAGGGACTCTGAAACCAGAATGTTGGCTGCTCTGAGGTCTCTGTGGATGAAGTTCATTCTCTCAATGTATGCCATCCCTTCAGCAATCTGGGAAAAAATTAAATTAACAGCTGAACATATCCTGGTGGTGAAATGATCCAAAGATTGTCTTGCTCAAAGCTCCCTCCCAAAGCAGAGTTTCTGGATTTGGTAAGGGATAAAGAGGGCCACACATTTCTATTTCTCTCAGGTTTTTTTTAAAAAAATTGCAAGTTGGTTCCATCATATTTTTGCATTACCTTGCAAATTTACAGTTTAGCAAGTCCTTCCTCTTTTTTCATTACATTCAATAAGGTGTATTTTTGAATGCCATTGTCCTTAACAGATCCATTTGGAAAAAAACACTTTAAAAATGGAACATTGTGCAATAGTAAATTCCAAAACAGCTTGCTGGTTCTGGAAATGAAAATTCTAGTCACTTTTTAGCTCTTGCTAAGCCAGGCATTTTATTGAAGATGCCTGAATTTGAGTGACTTTCCTACTGCATTAGCAACTCAGATGCAATCCCAGATCTTCTGCCAGCAAACAAAGCAGTGTAGCCCTGATGTTCCACTCACCCTCACGGCTATCTTGTTTTATTTTCTTCTAACTAAAGGGACACTACATTTTTTTATTCCACACAGATTTCTTAAGTTGTTTTTTTTCACACAGTTTCAAAACGGATATGAAAACATATTTTCCACAATTATGTCATATGTTCAAGTTGATTTGCTTTTGGTTCAAATGCTGCTCACCTCAGTGGAAAATGGAGCACCCAAAAGAGTGTTACTTCCTGTCCTGATGTCAGTGTGATAAAGGTTGCAGTCTGGTTTCCTCTCAGTGTACTAGTGAGGCTGACCACAGGACCAAATGCACACTGATAGCCTTCTAATTTTAACTTTTGCATAGAAGGAAGGGGTCATCACTGGGCATGCCTGACGTCTGTTTACACAAACTACCCTGTTGTGATGACATTTGCTATTAGACCTACACTTGGTGGTCAGTTGGTAGTGGTATGTACTACGTTCCTGATGCAAGTACTTTGTGAAACAATTTGAAATAAACTGGCATTTCAATCAATATGTGTTTTATGTTTCATGGAAAGAACTCAAACTATTTTGTGGGCTTCTTCTGCATTCAGTCTTTAACACAACATTGTCAGGTATGTCAGGCTTTGAAAGAGTGATCTTTCCATGGCCATTTGGCGAATGGTAGGGTAGGGAGAATCACCTTACTGAGGAGACGGGTGGCCTGTAAATTTAATACATAAAATTGAGCCCGAATCTTCAAATAGGATACAATAGCCAGGAAATCTCTTTTTGGGGGGCTCAGTCACATTCTCTCAGAGATTATCTGCTGGAATCTACACCTCGATGATGCCGAGGAAACGAGCCTCTCTCTGTCTCTTTCTATTACTTCTGCTGTTTCTTTTCTTTTTCTTTTGTCTCTCACGGATACCCCTTCTACACATTTTTTTCCCTTTGTCTTCCTCCGCTACTCCTTCACATTTTCTCATTGGGACTCTTTTGGCTCTACTCCTTCCATTTCTCGTTTTCTCTGTCCCCTAATCTATATGTCAATCACTTCTGCTTTGGGGTGCTCTCCACTTTCATCTAATCGTATCGGAAACATCTCATGGCAACATCATCGCTCTTTCATGCCCTCAAGGTGCTGCAATCAACTTGTCTTCACCTTTTCCAAGAGACACCATTAACTTCTTCCTAATTGTATGAGTGTTTTCTCCTTAAGCGAAGAGCAGCTTTGCGGTAGTTTCAGATTATGTCAAATCTGACATGCTTTGCTATCCATCATGCTGACGGTACAGGGTTACCGCATTAGACCTGTGCTCAGGGCCGGCCAAAGGGCAGTGCGAATGGTGCAACCACACAAGTCCCCATTCTTGCCAAGGCCTTGCAGGGCCTAGGAGGTTTTAATAAATAGGCCTGCCCTGCGCATACAAAGGCCCTGCAAGAGACATCTGCGCAAGACATTTTGCACGGGGGCCCACTTATTCTTGGGCCAGCCCTGCCTGTGCTCCCATACTTCCTTCCCTTCAGTTCCCACGCACTTTCCTCTCCTCTCTTCTACCTTCCCCTTCCCTTCTTTCATCTCTGTCTGCAGCCTTTGTGTTTGTCTGTGATACCTTTTTTCCCCTCCTGTTCTACCACACACCTCTTTTCTCTCTTTTGAAATAAAGCTAGATTGACAATGATTGAGAATTCTAATACAATGTAATTTTTAGATTGAGAAGGTACTGAGACTTTGTACCATTAGGGCATCAAATAATTTACCTGAGCAGAGAAATCTATCAATTTTGGAAGAGGCAGGTCCTTCCCTTGATTGGTGTTCAAGAAATCTAGCAGGCTTCCTGTCCAAAAATAAAAACAGTAATAAAAATATAAGGATATTTTTGGTTAAAATAAACATTTATAAAAGTGGATGTGAGAATGCTTTGTTAGTTAAGTCAGTTTTCAGCTGGTATTTGTATTCAACTTTAGGCTGTGATTCTTGGCAATATCACTTAATCAATGATCTTTTTTATTAAAAAAATCAGATTTTATGTGATATTGAAATGGTTGCATTACCGTATTACTAGGTTGGGAATTGAGTTGAATGACCTCTTAGAATACTTTCCAAGTTGGTGATTCTTCAGTAAATTTTTGTGTATATATGTGTATGGATTTACTGTCAGTGGAGCCTTATTATTCAGTCCCTCCTCAAGAAATGGCTGGAGGAGAAAAAAAGAGGGGGAAAAGTTAAAGGAGGCAAGACACGATGCTTTCCTCAAAGAGGGACTCTATTAACAACAGAGTTTCTGTACCCAAAATACTAAGAAAGGCAAGGATGGAAGATTTACAGCCATGTGGTCTTTCCATCTGCAACAATAGCATACAGGCTTACTTTGGCAGTTGTTTTTACTGTGATCCTTTGCTGAAAGAGCAGGGAAAACTCCAAGAAACAGCAAGAGGTTTTACAAGCTTGCTGTTATAAAAAAAAAGTGTGTCACCTAGTGACAGGCCTGCTAAAGCTCCTAGTCTGGGGCTGAAAGGTAAAGGGAGTAGTTTACTCCCTTCTGTACTCAGAAAAAAACCAGGTGCCTCATAAAAAATAAGTAAAAATCTACTGCAAGTATTTGATTTTGAGGCTCATTAAGCAAATCAAAAATGCTTTTGGGGAAAAGCCTTTACAATCAGATTTGGCCTGCGTACTTCAGATCTATAGCCCTGATAGAGATCCATGAGAACGATTAACAAGACTTACTTACCATTGCCCATGTATTCTGTCACAATATAAATTGGCTGCCGGGTCACCACCGCATACAATCGAACGAGCTTGTTATGCTGAAGCCTCTTCATCAAGTTAGCCTCAGCCAAAAAAGCATCAGGGGCCATGCTGCCTTCTTTTAAAGTCTTGACTGCAACCTTCACATTGTTCTTGTAATAACCTGCAAAGTGTGTGTGTGTAGGGAGGGAGGGATTAGTGACCATCAGATAATATTCTGTAAAACACAACTAGGCTTGTGGACAAATGGTGACTCTCAAACCTAGAATCAGCAGCCCAAATCAGCAAGCTACTGAATAAGAGTGTCAAAGTTTCCATCAAGTTTTCATAGGAAACAGAAGAAAAACTGGGGAAGGCGAAAAACTTTTTAAACCATGGAAAGTTTTTAAAGTGAACAGGGAATCCTAAACTCCCCCAAACAGGAGGAGACCCTACATTTTCCTCATTAGTAATCTTTCTTCTGAATGTATGGCAAGATTTTGGAACTGAGGATGTGACCATTTATCAGGGCAGGCTGCGTGTTACTTCAGCTTAGCAATTTCTATTATGACTGCTGTGGCTATCAGGATTTTTCTCACCACTTAATATCTGATTCTTTTTTCTTTAATTAAAAATGCCAAGGATTGAGCCTGGGCTCTTATTTTATTTGCTGGTTAGATTTATATCAAGAAATTCAGGATGATTTAGGTAAGAAACACAACTCTGTCTGGCTTAGAAGAGCTGTATGAAGCGAAACAACATAAAAACACTTCAATCAAAAAGCAGCTCAGGCAAAAATAGAGCTAATCTTCTTTGATACAACTACATCACTCTCTTCAAGCTCCAACCTCAGCTTATCTCGGTGTTGGGGGGGGAAGATCCAACACTTTGGGGCCTTCTTGGAGTTTAAGAGGGTGGGGCCTGGTGGATCTCAAGGGAAAGGCTTTTATAGGGAAGGGACTGTCGTGGAAAAAGCATGCTTCTTAGATCCCATTTGATGGCCACATTTAAAGGAAGGGAGCTGGAGCATGCCTACTTTCCCATTTGGTGGAATGGGTAGATATCATCAGGAAAAGGAAGTCCCACTGAAAACATGTGATATCCTTTACCTTCCTACTCCACTTGTTCTCATAACTGCAACCATATGAGATAGGTTGACCCAAAGTAACTCATTTAGCTTCCACAGCTTAGAATGGATTTTAACCTGAATTCCCTGATGCCATTTTAAAGTCTTAACCTCTCCACCTCATCATTTCTGCCTTTATTTCTATTGTAGTGGATGATAAAACCTTCCTATTTGTCACAAATTGCACGGACATGGCCAATACTAGGCGCTTCCCCCCCACTGATGAGCTGAAGGGTTCTCCATCCATCCTTCAGCCCCTGATCATTTCACCAATGCAAAATTGACCATTCCCCATGTCAGTCCTTGTTCTACTGTGTTACCTCTCACTTGTCACTTTAATTTCCTGACTTTTTTCGAGAAGGGATTTGGATGACAAATCCTAATATACAATATATACCGTGGTTGCCTTTGAATATTATTGGAAAAAATGTCTAACCCACTTTAACAAAAAAAAAACCCAGCTAAAATGATTTGAGGTTTTCCTACATATGGGTTGAGGAACTGGACAGAGGGAATGCAGTAGGAAAAAAACAGTTTTCCAAGGCATATTTGTTCCATGGGTAATTGCTAGAGGTGTCCACTAGTGTGGTGATAGTAAAAATTGTGAAAATAGTGTCTGTGATACAATCAAAGCCCTGCTCTTTTTCTAAGAACACGTGTGGGGGAAAGGGGTGTGGTTTCAATCATACAAGTGCTTTTCCAGTTTGATTTTTTTTAAACTCCCTCCTCCCCTGCCCAGATATTTTTGTTACTTACATTGGGGAGAAGTTCTAAAAAAATACTCAGATTTAAAAGAAAGCATACTTCCAAAACAAAGAAAGCAGGCCTTAAATAAAATTGACAGGGAGCAACATTAGAAGAGAATTATCTATCTTCTCTGTAAGTCTCTGTAAGCTCCTCTGGTAGTGTAATGTATTAAGCTTAACCTTGTTCTGCTTAGTCATTGCCCTAAAGTAGTTGAAGCCTGAGCAGGAAAATGTCTAATTGCCCATTGGCTGCCACCTAGAGGGCATTGTGTATATAAGCCTGTTGCACAGCAGTATTGCTGGCTTCTATTGCGATTCTGTGTGTTGGCTAGTATGTGTTCATTTGTCTACAATAAATCGGTTATTGTTTATACAACCTGACTCTTTAATGCCTACTGAACCGAGTATACAAGAGGTAGCATTATTTTAATGTTCTTATATGGATTGTATTTAAATATCATAATTTTGCCATTTTTGTAAGGGCTATAAAATTGAAACCAAATGGAAACCTAATAATTTCTTCATACAGTACATCGCTTCCTCTTCACACATCATAGCCTTCAGCTGAAAGGCAAGAGCTCATATATGGAGTGGGCAGTGCCAAACTTTTTTCTTTCTCTTTTAATTAGATAGTTTTGGGGAAAGAGTAGAAGTAAAAAGAGTAGGAATAAAATACCAGTGAGTAAATAAGGCATTTTGTAAAGTCATGGAGGTTACAGTATCAGTCTTAACTTACCCATCCACACCTCACCAAACTGGCCTGCTCCCAGTTTCTTGATGAGTTTTATGGTGTCTCGTGAGATTTCCCATTCATCAGCAGCCCAGGGTATTTGTGGAGTCAGAGCCTTGCATGGATATCTTAGCTTCTGACACAAACCATTCTCATTAGCTGTGCAGGATGACACAAAGAGGAAGTTGGAAAAAACAAATGTAAATTTTCAAAGAATAAGATAAGAAAAATCAGTTGGACAGTTTCCTGTTGTTTTCAGGAACAGGAAAAGCCACCTCTGTCCCCAAATTAAGGAACAAGAGAACTTCCTGATCCCTTTCCTGAAGGTAGAGAAAGAATCAAGATAAGCAGAGATTTTCACATTTTTGCTTCATCACCTTGCCCACCAAAGCCTTTGATTGTGTCATAATGTTAACAGTAAAACCCTGATACCCAAACATTATGCAATGGGGGGAAATGCATGAAATGTATGGAGTCATCATCATCACTTGCTCCATGATGTATATCAATGGTTCCAAAACTTTTTCGGTCCACCGTCCCCTTGGTGCTACAAACTCAATCTCAGTGCCCCCCCCGCCTCCACTAAATAGCATTATTCAGAATAGCACACGCACACACACACACACAGAATGAGAGACACACAGACATGCATACCCAAATAAAAACATACCTTCTCGCACTCCACTTCCCCCTCATCGCTCGCTCCACAGAGCATAAGTTAAATTATTCTGCTTCTATGGGACAGTCTCTGCTTTATGTATTATTAAATATGAATTTGACAGGTTTCAGAAGTATTCTTACTGGAATGATGCTTGACAAGCTTTTGCAAAGAAGAAAATGTGTTCCGGGGGCAGATGTAGTATCCACCTGGATCCATAGTGAAGATTTTGTAATGCTTAATAATATCCCCTTGATAGGTGATGTCTCTCACAGAAAGTGAAAAGGCACCTGAAACAGGAAAAAAACTTATTGCTTAAATTGTGCCATCAGAAGGAACACTCTGTCTCAGAGGGGGCTAGTTCAACATGTACTTTCCTGAGCAGCAAATCTCAGAATTCCCAGAACCTACAGCATTCTGGGAAGTGAAGTCTCAACTTGTCTGAAGGGTACCTGACTGGGGAAAAGTATTTTTGAATTTTTGATAACATCAGAATACAGGATCTGATTTCATGTGACTAGGGACAGCACTGAACAATGAAAAGGAGAACAGATACCTGCTAAATTCTTCTGAAGCTGGATTTCTACATATAATCCACCCAAATAATGTGCGATATTCTCGTTTGTGTTATTTAATGAGAATATTTAATTAATCACTGCTGGTCTGGGATGGATGGTTGCTACACAAGGCACAGATCCCTCTATTCCTGACCACTTTCATTTAAGCTCCCTTGGCAAAGCAACATATTCTCTGGTCAAGTGAGTTTTCCTCCCCTTGAAATTGTGAGAAGAGATTAACTTTGGTAGGCCAAAAGCAGGCAGATATTATGTTTTATGTATCGGGGTGGGGGATATAGACAGTCTGAAGCCGGCCTCTCCGAAGTCAGACCCTGGCTCTGGGAACACAGCAACCCTGCTACCCTGCCCTAGTGGTCGCACCTTGGCTACGTCACCCTGCAGCCTGGCTCCTCATTGGTGCCTCGGTTAATCGACATGTTGCTGGACCAGCTGCCCATCCTCCATCGTGACCTGTAACAGGACAGTCCCCTGCACCCTGGTCACTATTGCTGGAACCCATGGTGCATTCTTGCCATAATTCTGGACCCACATCTTGCCTCGGGGCCTGGATGCCCTTGGGGTCCTGTGCTGTGGTCTTACCGCTCTGGGGGCGCAATCCAGGTGCAGTCGGTCCATTTTTGTAATAAGTCTCTTTCCCAACCGTAGTTCGGCAGGGCTCTGCCCAGTGACTATGCAGGGGGTCTGCAGCTGTTTTCTTGGCCACATTTCCTGTGTGTAGGGGCGCTTGTGGTATTTCATGAATCATCATGATTTGATACGCTGGAGCAAGCTCTACCTTGAGTAATGGCAGCCTGCTTAGGCCATCCGCATGTCCCATATCCTTCCCTGGGCGGTGCACCAGTGGGAAGCTGTAAGCCGATAGGAAAATTGATCACTGCAGCATTCGGGGGGATATGATCTGGGGGGTTGTTTGTGGGTCGTGAATAGGCCCAATAGCAGCTTGTGATTCATATAGATCACAAACTGCCACCCGTACATGGATTCATGGAATTTCTTGATTCCTGCGACTATTGTTAAGGCTTCTTTATCAATCTGAGTGTAGTTCCACTCAATAGAAGATAGCGTCCTTGAGTAATATGCAATGGGGGCTTGTCGCCCATTCGGCTCTGCGTGGCTCAGAATGGCCTCGGCCCTGTATGGAGATGCATTGCAGGCTATATAGACGGCTCTTGCTTTGTTGAAGTGCGTATTATCCAGTAGTCTGTGGAGAGGTTCCACTACCATTGCTTTCTGGGGTAGGAAGGTGTGATAGATGTTGAGGAGGCCCAGAAATGCCTGCAGTTCCTCCTTGGACTGTGGGATGGGGGCTCATTGGATTGCCACAAGTTTGGTGTTGGCGGGGTGTATGCCTGCAGTGTCGATTTGGAATCCCAGGAATTCTGTTGACTCAACTCTGATTTTACATCTTCAACTTGAGCCCTGCCTGCTGGAATCTCTGAAGGACAGGTCTGAGCCGTTCCACCAGTTTTTCCTTGGAGTTCGCCGCAATGAATATGTCATCAAAATACAGACTCAGAATGCCTTTGAGCGTGTATTCCATCACTCCTTGGAATATCCCTGGGGCTACGGTGATGCCGAACTGGAGGTGCTTTACCCTGAATGCTCCCCTGCGCATCACTATGGTTGCACTTCTGCTGTCTCTCTATCAATGGGCAGTTGCTCATACGCCTGGGCAAGATCCAGCTTTGCAAGATCCTTCCTCCTCCTAGGGAGGCTAGGATATGTTCCACTAATGGAACCGGATAAGCATTTTGCCGAAGTGCCTTATTTATTGTGCACTTATAAATGGCGCAGATCCTCACCTCTCTATTTGCCTTAAGGGGCGTCACTATGTGGGTTTCCCACTCTCCACTGTCTACCGGCTCTAGGACCCCTTGCTTCATGAACTTGTTGGGCACTGCACCTATTTTCAGCTTGAGCATGAAAGGTACTCTTCTCACCTTTACTCATATTGGCGGTATGGCTGGATCTAGCTGGAAGGCCTTATACTCCCCAAGGGCCTCACTGAACACGTCTGTGAATTCCCGGCAGACTCGTGATGACCCGCTTGTGGCCACATGGTTGATGCTCATTATTTTGATTCCTAAGGCCTCAAACCAGTCCAGCCCTATGAAGCTGGCCCGATCTCCCTCAACTACGATGACCTCTAAGGGGCCCTTGAAATCCATGAACTGCACTAGTACGGTGGCCTCCTCGCACACTCTCACTCAGCAGTTTTGGCAATCCTTTAGCACTGAGGGTGATGGCCATAGCTCAGCCTGTCTGCCTCCGGCCTCACACACATGTCGGAATGTGCGTGCTGAGATTATGGACAGCACGAACCCCATGTCCAGCTCCATTCGGCATGGGATTCCCTGCAATTGGACCCTCAGCTGCAGTTGTCCCCTCAGGGCTTGGATACTCCATCTCCGCAAGGTCGGTGGGCAGATGAGCACTGGCTGACTCAGTGTGTCCCTGGGGCCCCCATTTGCCTGCTCATCTCAGCTGTTGGCACAGCTGCTCTTCTTCCTTGGCACATCGTGGTGATGTGCCCCCACTTGCTGCAGTCTCTGCATTTGCTGTGTGGAAGTAGCAGGTTGTCCTTGCATGCGGTCCTCCACAACCGGGGCACGGGACCACCTTCGGTTCTGCTGGTTTGGCCTTGGGTCAGATTCTATGCAGGCAATTGATTTTACCATCGGCATAGTCCTCATTAACCTTGTCGGCAGGGGTGGCGGCAGTGTAGTAAGCTGTGGCTGCCTGGGGATCTCCAGGCGTTGGTCACACGACCTTGATGGTGCCTCCTGCAGCCTTGTGTGCCATCACCTCCTTCAGCCTCATCAGCTGGGGTCGCAGCAGCATAGTAAACTGTGACTGCCTGGGGTTCTCCGGGCATTGGTCGCACGAACTTGATGACGCCTCCTGTAGCCTCATGTGCCTTCACCTCCTTCAGCGCCTCATTGAATGGGATGTTCCCCTTCATCAACAACTTCTGTTGGAGTGCCTGGTCCCGGAGGCTGCAGATAAGGCAGTTGCTCCTCCAGGTTCTGGTACTCGCAGGGTCGAACCACATGTAATAGCATGGCAACATACTTGGCCGCAGATTCTGTGGGTCGCTGGCCCCCTCTTCCTGAACATGTGATTCTGCACAAAGATTGACAGCATCGGCGTGATGTGTTCTTCTAGTCGCTGCTTGAAGTTGGTGTATGCCACTGAGTCTATGCTGGCTGGCACGAACAAGTCAAAGACTGCTGTCCCGTAGACATACATCAACATGGGCACCTTCATGCTTTCATCCCAGATGTGGTTGGCCCACATGTAGCTCTCCAGGCAGGCACAGTACGATCGCCAGCACTCGGGATGCATGACATCAAATTCCTCCATGCGGCCAACTCGTGCCATTGTTGTTTCGGTGGGTCATTTGGGATTAGCAATTTTTTTTGGTGGCTAGCAGATTCAATTACCCCATGGTCTCACCCTCATCACCACTGTTATGTATGGAGTTGGGGGTTACAGAGAGTTCAAAGTTGAGTTCCAACTAACTGTAATATCACGTGCAGACCGAAGACTCAAGGTAATGTCTGGTGCCCGCTTAAAACTCCGACAACTTTTCGACTCTCTCAGCAGTGTCCCAATCGTGGCCCGGGGAATGCCTGTTCCATGCCCACATTGGTTGGCCCTGGGTCGGGTTGCTTTGACCAATTGGCGGCCCAACTTTTCTCGCCCTGCCCGCAAGGGACACAACACTGAGGTAATGTGTAGCTCACAAAGGCTTATGCCACTTAACAAAAGTTGAAAAAGAGATCAATTCTGAATGTGCATTTCCCCTTCCTGCATTTATCCTAAAGAGAGCTACGTACAATAAAATCTGTGATGTTTCTCAAATTCCATTCCTGCTTTGGGGTGAGATTTCTTTTATCTGACTGTTGCCTGGGCTGTGATTTTTCATCTTCCTTCTTAAGGTTATTCTCATGGCCTATTACACAATTTCTACAGTACTTACATCAAAAGCTTTGGGCCAGATTTATCTCCTCCCACCATCCTGCCAACACTGCCTGAAACTGCCTACAGAGAAGGGACGAGAACCACGAGGTCATCTAGAATGTCACTATGATGGAAGGCACCAAAACCACCAAGAAATCAGAGAAAGTTAAGCCAGTTGCATTATCGTCCACCAGAAGTCACCAACAAGCCTGATCAATGCTGTTTCTGTACTATTTTTGTGTCTGAAACCAAACTAAAAAAGATTTAGATAATTTTCTCCAGAGCCATCTGGACCTACAGCCAGACCATCCTCTCAACAACATTTCCTAGAAAGAAAGGATTGGAGATTGGATGAAAATTATTTAGAAATCTTGAGTCCAGTAACAACATCTTGAGGAGGGATGTACCATCACCATTACTGCATGTATCCAATCAAATGTCATCATGTGGGTGAAATTCACCAACCGGAAGAAGCAAAATTGAATAAACAGTTGCTTGAGTTTCAGTGTCCAAATCTTCAAGAATGACAGATTCAAACTCACCTCAGCTAATCACAGAAAACCTTGGTTCAGTTACCTCAACAGGATTGGACCAGTCAAAGTCTCTAACTCTAGGAGAATCCAAGTGACTTTACCCTCCAGATAATTAGAATAATTAGGCTTTTTTTTATGAAGCACCTGGCTTTTCTGATTACAGAAGGAAGTACACTTTGTTCCTTTTGCCCTTCAGCTGCAAACGAGGGGCTATGCAGGCCTGTCACTAAGAGACTTTTTTTTATTACGGCAAGGTTTTGTTTACAAGCTGGCAAAGAAAGAAAGGGAGTCTCAGTGGCCATCTGAGACTCCCTTTTTTTCTTTGTCAGCTTGTAAAAAACTTCTTGCTGTAATTAGAATAATTCTCATGGGAGCTCTGCAAATGATCTTGTGACCTGCCCTTCCCCAGTCACCTTTAAACAATCGCTATTGTAGACTGCTATCTGTGAAGAAATGAAAAAATAACATATGTTTGTTGTTTTTATTACAATGATGTAATCTCTAATCTGAGCAATTCATGCAAGTTTTACCTTTATATACAAAACAACTTTGCAACTTCTTACCTGGAATACTTTCACTCTCCCTTATCAAAAATGAGCCTACACTGTTGCCAGGCATCATTAACAAACGTTCAGCATCTTTTCTGTTAAGGTCTTTAAAAAACCATCTGAAAAAGAAAGAGCAAGATTTTTATACAATGATTCCGGCTAGAGCAGAGTTTTTCAGACTTAGCAACTTCAAACTTGGCTGGGGAATATTAGGAGTTGACATTCACACATCTTAAAAGTGCCAAGTTTTGAAAATATTGAGGTAAATCAATGTAGTTTTTTTAAAAAGCCTTGAAATTTAGAAAATTACAAATTGCAAATTGCTTTTTCCTCAGCTTTCACAAAGTTTTATAGTGAATTCAGAAGTTCAAACAATGTTATTTAATGCTATGTCATGAAGCAATTTTTTTTTTATATGCTTCGTATTGAAATGTTTAAATTTAATAGGCAATTGCACTGGTTTGTTCAGAGGAATATAGTAAATAGCTCCTGAAAAATCTCTGTTTCTTTAATTAACTTTCTTTTTGCTTTCATTTTTATTTTGCTTCCCTGTATTTGTCCTTTAAATATACGGTCAGACAGCCTACACACATTTTTCTGTGATAAGCTCTATTAAGCTAAGTGAAGATGCATACAGTAAATATGCATATGATTGCTTTTGTTAATTGGTCCTTGTCTCTTTTAGGGTCAACCACATTTCTGAATAAGCCATTAAGAGCACAGAGGTTGTGGGTGAAACTTTAATTTCTCCCTTGCCAACAAACCAGTTAATCTTATCACTTTCTACTGCTAGTTTTTTGTGATGTCAACTGTGTACTTTGTGGAAAAACTCAAATGATATCAATGAGCATAACAATATTAATTGCCCTCATTGCAAATAAACCAGTACAAAGCTCTAAGTAAAGGTACAAGAAATAAGAAATATTAGGAGACATTCACTGATTAAAAATAATTATTGGGGTCATATTAAAAGAAGACATGAATAATAATTATTTCATTTATTTGCCCAATAATTTACCAAACTCCATGGAAAACTGTCCAGGAAATGGCGGAGGCCAAGTAGTTGACCTCAATCTAACCTAGTGGGTCTCCTGCCAACAATATGGTTTTTTGCCTTGATCAGTGCTTCTTTCTTAGCGCCTCCATCCATGCACTACTGCTCTCCATGGTGGGCACTGCTTCTGACATAGCCCTAGAGTTCATGGGAGCAGCAAAGAGGTCAATATCTTCTGGGGAGCTGGACTGCCTGAGGAAGAGAAGGTGAGTGGGACTGAGGTTGAGGACTACATCTGGGTCTGGACACCTCATCGGAAGGACTTCCAGAAGGAATGGGAAAGAGAGCGAACAGAGGAAGCATATGCACAAACATATATGCATATACACATGCACACGTGGACATGATAATTGCTTGTGTCAGAATATGATGGCAAGAAACATGCTTAGATATGACCTAGAATGCCACAAGATATCAGAGAAATATTCTCTGCATACATCACAAAAAAACCGAGAGCTCTCCATCTCTCAGCTTCCTGGCTTTCTCAGACTTACTCTTCTTCTTCCAGGCTGTTGATGTAGACCACGAAATTGCTAGGAATGTAGCCCTGCCTTCCTGTATTAAGGGATTTGGCTAACCACCACTCTCCATCACTGTGAACAAAATGCAGTAAAAGAAAAATAAATGAACAAATAAACAAAGTAGACTGAATAAAAAATTAAACTCTGTTTAATATACTTTAAATAAGATACACTTACATATAGGACAGAGGTCTTATGACATTTGAAAAATGTAATCTCGCAGTGGGTATTATGGCATTATGGCCGATTAGCACCGGGAGGAATAAACAGTTTCCTGAAATCTCTTCTGAACATTTTCAGAGAGACAATAGCAATAGCACTTAGACTTATATAGTGCTTCATAGTGCTTTACAGCCTTCTTTAAACAGTTTACAGAGTCAACATATTTTCCCCAACAATCTGGGTCCTCATTTTACTGACCAAGGCTGAGTTAACCTTATTTATTTTATTTATTTATTTATTTTATTTATATCCCGCCCTTCTCCCGAAGGACTCAGGGCGGCTTACAGACCTTTTAAAATAACATAATACATGTACAATTAAAATATCATTAAAAGAATTAAATTAAGCCTGTTACTAAAAA
Organism: Pareas carinatus; assembly: GCA_032468095.1. Classification (NCBI taxonomy): domain Eukaryota; kingdom Metazoa; phylum Chordata; class Lepidosauria; order Squamata; family Pareidae; genus Pareas; species Pareas carinatus. The sequence continues at coordinate 197,862 of JANHFO010000872.1, forward strand.
TATTTAAGAACTCCAACTAAAACCCGGAAAATTAAGGACAGGAGAGCAAGGGCACAACTACGACAGACCCGCCAGATGGAATAGGTGGGTTTTCAAGGCACGGCGGAAGGTCAGAAGGTCAGAAATAGTACGAATTGTAGGGGGTAGATCATTCCAGAGGGTGGGTGCTGCCACAGAGAAGGCTCTCCCCCTGGGGGTCGCCAGTCGGCATTGTC
>JANHFO010000872.1:205849-220693 GCA_032468095.1 Pareas carinatus
TTGTCCCTAAGGATGCCCTGGAATAAATAGATTAAATTGTATCATAGCAGAACAATAATAGGAAGGAATCTATGTTAATCATCCCCATTTAAAGATTTAACTAATTTCAGCCACAGAAAAACATTATATATCTATGGAATTCTTTATTTCGAAATTATTAGACTTGTAATTTTATCAAACTTTATTATTAATTTTTTAATTTTAAAAATAGTATTAGACCTGCTTAATAATTTATTTTCCTTTGCATGACCATAAATATCTTAGGAGTGAATCAAAGTTGATACTTTCAACTTGATAGATTGAAACATTTATATTGAAACAGAATATCTGAGATTTTGCCACGGGATAGAATGCAGAGGAAGGCTGTTGATAAACAAAAACAAAGTTTGATGTCACTCCAGTGATTATGCAATTTTCTAAGAAATATATATATTCTGATGTATGAACATTTCTTTCACTACAGAACAGAATAACAGAGTCAGGGGGGGCCTTGGACATCTTCTAATCCAACTCCCTACTCAAGCAGGAAGTATCATTTCAGAAAAACGGGTGTCCAATCTCTTCTTAAAAACATCCAGTGTTGGAGCACCCAGAACTTCTGGAGGTATGTTGTTCCACTGATTATTTTTCTAACTGTCAGAAATTTCTCCTTAGTTTCTAGGTTGATTCTCTCCTTGATTAGTTTCCATCCATTGCTTCTTGTCCTGCCTTCTGGTGCTTTGGAGAATAGCTTGACTCCTTCTTCTTTCTGGTGACAGCCCTTAGAAATTGGAACATTTCTATTATGTCACCACCTCCTTCTTTTCATTAAACTAGACATTTCCAATTACCGCAACTGTTCATATATTTTAGCCTCCAGTCCCCAAATCATCTTTTGTTATTCTTTCTAAAGTCTCAAAGCCTTTTTTATATTGTGATGACCAAAACTGAATACAATATTTCAAGTGTGATCTTACCAAGGTATTATAAACTGGTATTAATGCATCGCTTGGTCTTGATTCTATTGCTCTGTTAATGCAGCCTAGAATTGCATTGGCATTTTTGGCATCTGCAGCACACTGCTAGATCCTATTTAAGTGATTTTCCACAAGGAATCCAAGGTCCCTTTTTCAGTTACTGCTATTGAGCCATGTATCACTATTCTATATCTGTGCATTTGGTATCCCTGAATGTGCAATGTCTTCAGTTGTGTGACACTATTTGAATGATGGCACTAAGAAGGATCAGTGAGTTTGTGTAAGACTGTTTTTCCACCACATGCTAAAAGCAAGTGGAAGATTTTGATTAAAGCTGGAGATTATGGCAACATGCTCCTTCAAAGTCCTTCACTGAAGAGATGGTGGACTCACTGGACTTTCATCTTGCTAGGCAAAAACTTTGTGAGGTTTTTTTGGGCTAATATATGCAGATTGTACTCATTCACCTCTTTGTACAACATGTATAAAGATTGTCATGCGATCAGCACCTAAAAGCACTTTAATCATGATCAGTATACATATATTACCCACCTATTAAAGTGCCTTTGTATTTTCAAATGAAATATTGTAACATGGTAACATTTGGAGGGACTCTAGTTTTGGAGTAGAAATTAATTGGAACTCCTGTCTTCTCAAGTTCTCACAATATCTTTTTTTATATTTTAACCAGAAAATAATGTGAAATTATATATCCTGACCATCAATGCATAAGTGAGGAAGAGAACATAGGAGGGGTTCTTTCTGAAGTGAAAGTTGTTGGGTTCGTAATAGAAAGACAGGCAGGAGCTCTCAGGCTTCGTTAAGTTGTTTATTGGAAAAGTTACAGGCTCAGAACAGCAACAGAGAAAAAAACAACAACGTGCAACAGTAACTAGCCCTTCTTAAGGGCAGTGATTTTCCACCTCCAGCCAATCCGCACCGCTGGAAGCGGTCGCCGAGCAGTCTAGCTCTGGGCAGAATAGAGGGGGGGAAATTGGCCCCATTAACTGACCGGCTTGACCACTAGATTTCCCAGACATCGCGGAGCCTGGTCTGTCGGCCCGTTCCTGGATCCAACAGTTAGGGGATGTTAGTCCAAGACATTTGAAGGTTACTACATTAGGGAAGTAGAGCTGGACTTATAGAAAGGGAATGGATGTAGACTGTATAACAATGGAGTCATGTATTCTAAATAGACCCATCTGTCAACAGCCTGCCAAAAACTGTTTGAAGCACTAGCTGTCATTTTTAAATAGTTTTCAAAAGCAGCTCCATATAAAAGGAATGCAATAATCAGACTAGGTGTGCCTGCAGAAGTGAGGGAACACAATTGGAAAAATGTCCATACTTCTTTTCCATTTAAAAGAAAATTGTATTTTGTTGTCTTCTAGGGCAGAGGTCTCCAACCTTGGTCACTTTAAGGCTTGTGGACTTCAACTCTCAGAATTCTGGGAATTGAAGTCCACAAGCCTTAAAGAGACTAAGATTGGAGACCTCTGTTCTAGGGCACCACTTCTTTTTGTCCTCTTTCTTGGCTCTGTCACTGTATCTATGTATCCCGGAGGACTGATGATGATAAGGAGCATCAATGGAGAAGAGTTCAAATAACCTGGTAAGTAAGAATGAGGAAAGAGTGGGAGGAGAGGCTACAGGGAGGCCTCATGGATGAAAGAAGGCATGCACAGAAAAGGGTTGAAAGAGGAAAGAGATAGAAGGGGTAGTCGCAATAGTCCAGCAACCCATGATTCCTAGCTGTGGAATACAGTAATGTCAGAAAAGTCCACCAACACTGGCAGTGGAGAGAGGCCAACCAGATGTCATCTCAAAAAAGTCACCCCCCTCACTATCAGTCCCTTGCTTGCACACTTCAACCTTTGGAAGTGGGGTGGAAAGTAAATCTTTCCTTCTCTTCCCTAGGCCCCAGGTGCTTCCATCCAACCTTTCTTTTTCTTTCCTGCCGGGCTGTTCTTGTGTTTTTGTTTTTACAGAGCTCCTTTCTGCCACTGTCACTGCTGGCTTTCTGGTAATGCTGCAGAGTCTGTGAGCCCTGATTGGTGCAGTTGGCTTCTGCTGAGTTGAGATCACTGTACTCTGGTCTCTCTGGCCAGGTTAGGGTTGGGTGGGCAGGTTGGGTAGGGATTGGCTGAACTGGTTCTGTCCTTTTTTTCTGTTGGGTCTATATAAAGGCTGCCTTTGGTCAGGTTGGCTACATAGTTTGTGGTTGCTGTTGGTCAGAGGAATGAAATGCTGATCATTGTTCTTTTCTTCCTCTTCCTCATCTAAGATCCAAGAGTTCAATTAATTACTCATTCAAGTATATATTTAAACACTCTTTATGTTAACAGAAAACAGGAAGGCATGCAAAGAGAGAAACAACATCAAGCATGTTACATAAAAGCAGACAATATTTCAGAGTAGTAAAAACAGTAGAGCAGACTAGAGCAGTGTTTCTCAACCTTGGAAGTTTAAAATGTGTGCACTTCAACTTTCAGAATTCTCTAGCTAAGATATGTGGACTTCAAATCTCAGAATTTCCTAACCGGTAAGCTGAGATCCACATGGTGAGAAGCCATTGACTAAAGTCATTCTTTCTTAGCAAACTAATAGAGGAAGAAATTAGTACTCCATGAAAGATTTATCTGGAACATGAGTTTGTATCTTCTTAATCAAATCAATTCCAACTGAAGTCTAACTCAACTTTTCCAACGCAGGTAAACTTTTCTTATATGAGTGGTCTACCACTCACTTCTTTCAGAGGATAGAAGATGAGCATGTATTTATTTCTTTGCATTATATCCTGATTTTCTTTTCCTGTTGAAAAATCTCAATCATAACACAAACCTAACAAGCAAACAAAAAGCCCACAAAAGAAGTAAACAGGAACAACAATGATAAAAATGAAATCAATTTCATAGTCTAATCTCTATGAAATCAGATTAGTGCCATAGTCTATAATTCTCAATCTCAGCAACCTTAAGAACAGAACAGAACAGAACAGAACAGAACAGAACAGAACAGAACAAAACAGAATTCTTTATTGGCCAAGTGTGATTGGACACACAAGGAATTTGTCTCCGGTGGATAAGTAAATTCCCAGAATTCCCCAGCCAGCATGACGGTTGGAAATTCTAGAAACAGAAGTCCACATATCTTCTAGTTGCCAAAGCTGAGAAACATGGAACTATTGTAACATCAGCACTAGCTGAGCTATCAAAAGAATGTTCTTAAGGAGGGTGCCACCTTTCTCTTCCTTCTACGTTTCTGGCAAAAGAGCTCCCACTGAAGATGTTCAGACACACCAGTAAGTCAGAGGGATGATTGGAAGTGAATTCACTTAGAGTCTCTGGGTGAATACTCAACTACAGCTGGGGGCTAGTGAGTTGCTAATTGTTCCTGTCTCACATGTTTTTACCTGCTTCTTTACCAAGTGAGTCTGCCAGGAGGTTATTCTACTTTGTGGCACACAGCAAAGGTGAGTGTATAGTGTATCAGTAAAAGAACCAGCTCCAGATATTGTCCTCCAGGCCTCAAAGCCACAGATGAAGCAGTAAACATCTTTGCTTGTCCAGTGGAAGGCAGTCAGGCTCCCCACTAGAGAGCCTGCCCGCCCCCTTTTCAAGCAGCGTGAGAAACTCAGTCGGCGTTCTTAAATTCCAATCCTTCAACCTCCTACTTTAGTTGCCTTTTAAAATTGTCTAACCACAGCAACCTAAAGGTCAGAAATGGAACATCCTGACAGATTGAAATGCTTTTTATCCATTCAATTCCCATGTTAAAAGCCATCCAATCATGTCAAGTCACTCCTAAATAAATTGCCGAAGAGCATATTTTATGTTTCATGAATGCTATGCTCTCACATAAATACAACATCAAAATAGAAGAAATTCCTCCAATATATGAGTGAAATATGCAAATTAAATGCTTTAGCTTATTTCCTGCAATTTGTTTAGACTGTTTGACATGCAAAAGATTTATTGTAAACATATCCAAAAGACCACCAGCTGACTCCTAATGCAGAAGATTTACAAAACTAGTCAGTCTTTTCACAGCTTGATTCAAAAATGGATTTATCCGGACAGTTTGTTGGTTTTCATATGAGGTAAAAGAGTTAGACTACTACCTCTTGGAGGCTTCAAATTTTTCTACTACCTGGAAATGCTAAGGGATAGGCATATGGGTTGACATAATCCATGTGATTTAATGGTTTAATGATTGTGCAAGTAGTTGAGAGGGTTATGTTTAAATGTTCAGTTATAGACACTATTCATTCCAGGAATAATCATTACTTCCCTCCTTGCTCCTGTCTTAGTAAATTGCCATCTCTAATTTCTTCCATTTTGCTTTTTGATAAAGCATTGCCTTGTTAACATATTTTAGGTTACATTACTATATTTCAGCCCAGACAAGAGAAAATTAACAGGAAAATTACAAAAGGACTATGGTACAGGGAACATGTTCTATGTTGTTCTAGAAAGAAGACTAAGGAATAAAAATCTCAAGGAAGTAGATTTCTGTTAAACAATAGGAAAAACCTCAAACTTTGTTTGACAGTGAAACAGATTGTTTTTGGAGGCTGGGAGTTCCCTTCTAAGCAGAAGCTGAATGCTCATTGGCTGGGAATACCATAATTCAGCTTGTTCAAAGCTGGTATTGTCTGATGTTACATAATACAAATTCCATCTGTTTCCAGTTACCATAAACATTATTTAAGTTGGTTGAAGATGACAGCAATTTAATACACATATGCAAGCACTGGGTTTCAGAAGGTATTGTGGTAGAAGACCTTTCACTGCAGATCTTGAATTGAGTAGAAATCTGGACTCAATTATCCCCAAACCCCTTTCCTAAATTTAATGTTCTATGACCATGTGGTTACTTTTCAAGACCTTTCCTCAGGATTTCTGGAACTTATCATCTTGTCTCAGATAAAGATCCTTATTAGTGCATATACAAAAGTTAGTCCTTTGAACTTGAAGAAGACATGCTATTGTGCAGTTCCTCTGAGGACATGGAGTTGGCTCTGCAGTCCAAGTCTTGAAGCACAGAGCCTAGCCCAGTGGTTCCCAAACTTTTTCAGTCCACCGCCCCCTTGGTGCTACAAACTCATCCTCAGTGCCCCCCACCCTCTATAAATAGCATTATTCAGAATAGCGGTTTGCACAACTTACTAAAGAAGATAGTGACAGTGAAATTCAAAACTGAATTTCATTGAACATGATTCAGTGATACCAGGTTTTCAAAGTCTGATAGTCATTTATCAAGAATCTTAGTAACTAGTAAGTTAGTCAACTCATTAAAATTTAGTAACTACTTCACTGTTCAGTAATGTGATGGATGGGCTTGATGAAGTGATGGCAGTTTCCCTATGTCTGGTTTTAAGTCCCTTAGCGGGATCTTAAATCTCCATGTTCAGTAATCTGGAGTCGATTTCTTTGTTTGTAGCAGTGGTCTCCAACCTTTTTAACCTCGGGGACCACCAATTTCATAATTTGAAATCCCGAGGCCCACCTATATGAATTTTTAAAAAGGTACATACATTTGTAATGGGAGGTCAGGGTGTGTGTGTTCCAGTGCTGGTGGACTCTGCATGATTCACACCTACAGTTTGGAGACAGGGTCTTGCCAATGAATGCAGAGGACAGAACAGAGAGTGCACATGTGAAATTTCTCCAGTTGTTTTGTGTGCCTTTGGTCCAGAGTCCATGACTCACATTCATGTAGGAGAGAAGGGATAACCGCTGCTCTGTAGTAGACCATTAGCTTTGTGGTGATACAGAAGTTGTGTTGATTGAGGACTCTAGTATACATCCATGCCAGTGCCTGGCTGGCTTTGTTGATCCTGGAATCTATTTCTTTTTCCAAAGGCCCATCATTCAAGATGAAGCTTCCTAAATATCACATTTGTCATCCAGATATTTTCAACAATGGTTTTTGATTTTTAGGCATGGTATTTAGGCATGGTAACCATTGACTGTAACTGGGGCTAGTACACAATCCTGTTTTACCCATAGTATGCCAAGGTAGCTGATGTATCACTGTTGTAAATAATCTGTTCTGTCATTCCCCCATGGAATAGTTGAATCAACTTCATGAATTTCCTTGGGCATTCATCTCAGGATAGCCCTGCTCTCTTGGCAGAAGAGACCTTAATCCAATGGCATGGAGAAATATTACAGCTGAAGACCATTCCTGTTGCAATGGATGATCAGGATGTCTAAGTGTCTTAGTGCTCCATAATGCCTGCTGGATCTGCCTTCTTGACTGTTAATCAATCTCCTCCACTCAATCTGCCAAGACCTGACTTCAGACACTGAGACAGACAAATTCCCTATCTCACCAAGGATGAAAGACTCGTCAGCTACCCTCACTTAGTTTGGCCTGTCTGCCAAAATGGTTTACTGGGATGTGGCTGGACGTATTGCAACTGCTACAAGTGCTAGTAAGCTACAAGAGCTACAATTGAGATTGACCAAAAGCAAACAAGTAGCCCTAAAAAGGGTACTGCAAGCCTCTAAACCAGAGGTGCTACCCCTCCCTAAATACCCCAGAGATTAAATGCCAGTTAGCAAAATGCTTACCCTTTCTTACAAAATGTGACTGATAACCCATAGTTTAGTTTGTTGAGAGCGTTTGCCCATATTTTTTATGGCATATCTTTACCCCAAACTTCAAATGCTATCCTAGTTTCAAAACTGTTAAAAAACCAGCTATGGTATTGCAGATTAAATGAATGTTAACTACAGCATCCAGAAACCAAATAACTCTTGAGTATGGTTAGGGGAAAATGGAACTGAACATGGAAATTCAAAAGTGACAGAGTCTATTGTATTTATCCAGGTTGTGTTGGAGGTATGAAGACTGTTCAGGGAGAAATTTTTCTGCCTTTTGACACCTGAATGTTCATTTGTGGGAAGCAAAATGAAATCTGGCAGGGTTTAGGACCCAGCCTTGCTCAAAGCATCTTCTTTTTCAGGTCTTTTCAGGGTGATGTCTTAGTGGGAGGTAGCATCCAGGGCTAGCTGACTGGCATGAATGAGAGAAGAGACAGACAGTAATTCTAGAGTGAAAAGCCTGAAACTGGAATAGTACTGTGGTATCTAAGCAACCGGCTTGACGCAATCACATATACACACATGAAGGGGGAGAGAGAAGTCCCTTTGAAAAAAAAAATGCACACACATTTTTCAAAGCTGAGGCAGACACATTTGTGAAGGTGGAGAGGAAGGCGAGGAGGTAAAATAGGACCACAGCTGCAGCTGGGCAGAGATTCATGTTGGAAAAAGAACAAGATGCAGACCAAGATATGAAGACAGGATTCTCAGATCTTAATGGGGAAAACCCTCCCTGTCCCAGAAAAACCTGGTGAGTTCCCTTTATTTTTATCCCATTCACCCACTCACAAAGAAAGTGGCAAATCAAGAGCTTTCAATGAAAGCTGCTAGCATTGAGTTTAAGAGTCAAACACAGTCGTGCATATTCTAGGTGGAGATTTTGGCATTTCTGCATCATGTTGAGGTGGGCAATTCACCATGTTTTATTACAGCAAAGCTCTGAAAGTTCCATTTAATAGCACACATTGCATTTCCACAAATTAGGGTGGAGAGCTCTCTCTATCTCAGACAGGATTTCTTTTCTCCTCCTCTCTGTCTATTTTTGTATTATATTATTAGTTTCCCAGTAAATAACATTCTTTGGATAGCATGAAGCCAATAATAAAAATATGTAGCAACAACAATAAATTGCTGAAATTGGAATGCAAACAATATCAAAGGGAGAGAATGCTGAAAACACCCTCTATTAAACAACAACATTCACCACCATCCAGAGAGTAAGGTAGGGGCAAAGGATATTTGTGATAAGCACAGCAGCACTTCTGAGTTCACCAAAAAGCTTTGAAGAGTGTGTGATGAACTAAGATTTTTTTATTTTAGATTGAAAACGGAGTGCTATTATTAAGATGGTAGGTTACATTAAAAGGACAATGAAAAATGAGATAAGATTAAATACAACTCAGTCCTAGGGTATTTGAATTGAGAAGTGCCCTTTGGGGGGAAAAGATGTTTTTAATGAGGTGTCAGGCTGGTTTCTTGGGGGGGGGGCTTTTCATCCCCTGACTCACAAATATTATTATGTGAGGAACTCATAGTTCAACTTACTGAGGTATCTCTTTGGATGGCTCTTATCCCTAAAACTAAGAAGGCATTTTACAGCTCTCCTATCTTTCTTTCTCTCTCCCTCTCTTTGCATTTATACCCCACCTATTTTCAAGAGTCCAAGATGGCGTTTTTAGGGAGTCTTCCCTCACTTTATTTCTACAACTGCTCTGTGAAGTACATTGTTGGTGTGAGTATGCATATCAAAATAGAAAGGAGATTGTGAAAAACATAAGAGAAATCCCCAGTAGATTTTTATTTCCCTGAAAAGGCAAATAAAAGCATCTCCTGAAAGCTTCTTGAGTCTATGCTCCTATCATGAAATCCAGGAACAACTCTGGAATAACAAGCCTGTGGCTGCAGGTGTGATTATTATTAAGGCAGTGAGGGTTTTGATATACATTATGCATATTAAATTGAATAAGGTAGTAAATATTTAAGGACAGTTCCATTCCTGGTGTAAACTCACCATCTTGTTCACCTCATTTTGTAAAGTCTTTTCTTTTAAATTCTAGTCCCTGTGCATTTTCTTTTACTACAAAGGGAGGGGGCTTCCCAAACATCTCCATTTGTTTGCAGTTTACTTCCTGTTTAAAAAAAATAACAAGAACAGTTCATGAAGGGAAGTTCAAAATCAACAGATGATTGTAATCTCAGCATAATAGACCATCGGTCTGATTTTAAACCTCCCTCCTCTTGTGTATCATAATGGCAATTCCACTGATGGACAAGAAGAAAGTAGAAAAATGAGATGAAGTGAAGCAGAAGTTTTCTGGTACCACCTACATGACATAAATTGGCAACAATGGCAAAGTTATCAGATTTTGCTTGCTTTATCTGTATTGCACTTCTTTTTAAAAATGTGTTGCACAATTAATAAAAGTTAGCAAATTATGAAAAACAATTGGTTGACTACAGTATTTGGAGAGTAGTACTAAATCAAAGCTTTTTCTGTTGGTGGCGATGGTGCAAACCTCTTTTCTTTAATGTCTACATGCATGCACTCGTGTATTCATAAAAGTGAAGATTCTCTGACTTAATTATATTTTGAAAAGGGAGAGTTACTATGTTCTTTCACAATATGGTCTGTGTCCACGGGGGATGTGAGAAAACTTTGTTGCCTATTCTTAACCACCCCGTTCCTGCATCCAAATGGTGAACTGAAAACATGAATGAGTTTTATGGCAAGATATAGTAGTATAAACAAATTTGAGTCTATATTGGCAACACCTGACCTCTCTTATATGACGTTAATTGTTCTCCCTTTGAAGAATCTTTTATTCTTTGATTTGTTTACTACTCACTTGTGCATACTTGCAAAAACGTCTGGAGAATGTTTCAGAGCTGCCTTTTTGTGCTCACCTGTGTGTTAGAAAGTAAACATTCTTGTAATTCTCACACACCTGAAGGGTACCAGTGTAGTGGAGGCAATTCTAGAGTGAACACTAAACCATCTAAGGCAGTGGCCCCCAAAGGGGGCACTAGGGTAACTTAGGGGGCTTCTAGGAGGGCAGCAGGGGGGGCACTAAGAGGCCAGGGGCCATCCAAAACCTGGACTATATGCCCAGAGCTCAGCCCGCTTTGCAGGAATGTCCAGAGCTTGCCCTGCCTCACGGGAGCGTTCGAACACCTGAAGCTTGGCCTGTTCCACAGGAGCGCCCGAAGCTCACCCCGCCTCATGGGAGTGCCCGAACGCCCAAAGCTTGGCCTACTCCACGGGAGTGCCCAAAGCTCACCCCAACTTGCAGGAGCGCCTGGAGTGCCCAGAGCTTGGCCCACCCCGCAGGAGCGTTCAGAGTTCAGCCCTGAAGTAGAGCTGGCTGGCGAGCGATTGATGAGGGGGAAGTGGAGTGAGAAAAGGTATGTTTAGATTTGTGTGTGCATGTCTGTGTGTCTTTCATTCTGTGTATGTGTGTGTGTGCTATTCCGAATAATCCTATTTAGTGGAGGTAGGGGACATTGAGGATGAGTTTGTAGCACCAAGGGGGCGGTGGACTGAAAACGTTTGGGAACCACTGATCTAAGGTCTCATCAATCCATGTTATCTTAAATATATCAAATAATCACTAATTGGAAATTGCTTGCTGTTTTGATATCTGCAGAACCCTTGCTAGCTGAAGTAGATGCAAAGGTCCTAGATGGACCAACAATTTGAGATGCCATAAAGTAGTTTTAAAATCATTCAATTAAATTACCATATATACTCGTAGATAAGTCAAGAATTTTAGGTTCCAAAATATTTCCCTCCCCCCCCAGATTACCTGTGGATATGCTTGTCCATGAGTGTATTACAGTAGAAAGGGCCTTATATGTCTTCTATTAATCTTTCGCACCTCCTCCTCAGCACTTTTTATTGGATGAATTGATGGTACTATTGCTTTGTTCAAAGAAGATTGTCTTTTTCAATACCTGTAATCGAAAATTATACTTCTTGGAAAATAGCTGGGATACTGGTGGAACACTTGAGACACAACATACAGTAGGATATACTGAGAAATGGTCTCACTCACTACAAGGCAGTGTTCATATTTTCTTCATGACCCCAAACTTCTCTCGGGCAAGCAGGGAAGATCACTAATGGCGGGATCTATCTTTCAAAGTTTTATGGGGGTTCCTGAGAAACTTTCCAAGGCTTTTATGGTTCCTTGTAAAATGCAGCTAAATGGAAAATTCTGGATATAAGAAGACTGAATGAAATAAGAAAACAGCTCTGTGTCTGTCCTGATACCCTATGGCTGTGTTTGGATGATATCATAAAACCAAATCTCAGTGTAATATATTGTGTAACTGTACCCCCCCTCCCCCAAATAGTTTCCAGATGATGACGTATGCTTGCATTTTTCAGTAAAAATAACAAAATCTTTTAGCATTTTTAAAGGGAACAAATTTCTAATTGTATACCCTGCTGGTAGACTATGATGCACAACTTATATATTTATTTCCCACCTTCATTATTCTCAGAAATAACTCAAGATGGCAAACGTACCTAATATATTACTACTTCCTCCTATTTTCCCCACAACTGCAACCTTGTGAGGTGGCTGCACTGAGAGACTAACCCAAGGTCACCCATCCAGTTTTTATGCCTAAGGTGGAACGAGAACTCATAGTATCCTGGCTTCTAGCCTCCTGCCTAAGCCACTAGACCCAACTGGATCTTATGAATAGTTATGAGTAGTAATAGCAGCAGTATTTGTATTTGTGGGCCATCTTTCCTTTAACACAGTTCAGAGACAGTTCCAACATCCATCCATCTATCTGTCTGTTTATCTATTTTTTAGACTTATATATCGCTTAACAGTGCTTTACAGCACTCTCTGAGCAGTTTACACAGTCAGCCTATTGCCCCCAACAATCTGGGTCCTCATTTTACCGATGTCGGAAGGATGGAAAGCTGAGTCAACCTTGAGCCAGTGAGAATCGAACTGCTGAACATTTGCTGGCTAATGGCAGATGGCAGTCAGCAGGAATAGTCTGCAGTGCTGCTTTTAACCACTGCACCATCCTGGCTTCATCTACCTCTCTGATTGTCCCCACTGTTTCCTCAGAACAACCACATCTTCCTGAACTAGAGTGAGAGACAGACTCTGGAGCTCCATTGTCCCTCAATAAGCTTATATGACAGTGAAGAGTTGGATGTGAATTTCATTAGCTTCAGTGCTTTCCCTCACCATGCAAAGTTGCTGAATTTCTGGGGAGCAAGTAACAATCTTGGACCATAAACTATGCACGCATGAGTAAATTCAAAAAAGAATGATTGCCTGCAGGTCAAACTAGTAAAAGCCACGGTAGATTTCCGCACAGGCCTAAAGTAAGCACAGTCAAAATGAACACACATTTACTTTTTATTGAAATAAGTTTCTGCATTTACTCCTTTGTGTGCTTTTGTCTGTATATCCATTTCTGTGAGAAAGAGCCTACAGATGTTTTAGCACAAAGCTTTGGGCAGAAAAAAGCCAATCAGATTTTTTTCAGCTATTATTTGTAAAGTGCAAAAGCTCTACTATTTAGCCTTGACTTCATTGTAATGAAATTAATTTCTTCTTCTCCCATTGATAGTTTTGCTGCAAATATTCAGCATAAGTTGTCTAACTACTCATCTGTGGCATCTTTATTTCAAGTTTGATAGAATCAGAATTTATTGGCCGAGTGTGTCTGGACACAGAAGGAATCTGTCTTCAGCGTTACATACTCTATACCTACATACATACAATAAACAAACTGTGATTGCATAAGATTGCATAAGATGCATTCATAATGATAAAGTACATTCATCTTGCCATGCACATATAAGCATTAAGATATAGCAATAGACAATTGTTTCATATGTAGCAGCACATCTGATTATTTTCATGCAACTGTGCTTAGAATCTGTATGGTGATGTGAAACACTCTCAGATATTCTATTAACATAAAAAGCTTGATGGATGGCATATCCCTGTAGGATGTTTAATCATATCTCTTATTGCTAAGGTGCTGGCCTACAAACCAGGAGACTATGAGTTGTAGTTCCAGCTGAGACATGAAAGCTCGATGGGTGACCTTTGGTCAGTCACTCTTTCTCAGCCCAACTCACTTCACAGGGGAGATCTTGTGGGGAAAATAGGACGAGGAAGGAGTATATTAGGTATGTTTGCCATCTTGAGTTATTCCTGAAAATAATAAAGGTGGGAAATAAATATATAAACAGTGCAAGCTACCAGCAGAAATGATCAGAGAGTTGTACTAAAAGATTTTGCTAGATATTTTGTAAAAAGAAAACATAGCTCAATAACTGGGAATTGTTTGGGGCAGGGGCGGGGGTACATTTAGACAACATACTACACTGAGATTTGGTTTTATGGCTTCAGGGCATCATCCAAACAAACTAGGTGACATGCAGTAGGGTTTATATGCTTCCCATCTGATAACATTAAGTGGCAGCATATGAAACAAAATGCCAGAACCAAAAGAATATATGTCATGTTAACTTTAAAATGAAATTTCATATTAAAAACTGTATGTTACCTTTAAAATATTTCATTTAAGATTTCTGACAAGTAAACTAGCTAGCAATTGTTCTTTTGAATAAAAGCACATGTGAGTGTGAGTTTGTGTGTGTATATGTGCGTGTGTGCATCTGTGTGCGCGAAGAGAGAGATTTGATAGCACTGCATTGCAGCCCACTCTTGGCCCAATCTTGGCATCTATGTATTTACTTCCTTTTGTAGGGTAGAGAAAGTGGCACTGGATGGCAATTGAAGCTGCTCCCAGGATACTTATGTGCCTCTCCCTGCTTCTTCAAACATCTCCTCAAAATTCCAGTATTTGGGAGTCATCTGACTTAGCCCCTTAATACCTCCTTCCCTATAGAAACTGGTTGGTGTGAACAAATAAACTGCATTCTTCTTTTCTATTGGTGTACTTTTGCTCCACTTTCCTCATCTTGTTTTATAGCTTTCTCCTGAGATAAATTTTGAATAGAAAATAGCCTAAGAAAGGAATCTTTCTCTTCATTGTTGCCTTATAAACCACGTCTACACCAAGAATATCTGCATACAAAATGAATGTAGGAAGAATATTGTGTGTTGGATTTATTTATTTATTTATTTATTTATTTATTTATTTAAACTTATATACCGCCTGTCAAGAGCCCTTCAATAGCAGGACTCAGCCCGAAGGATTCAGGGCGGTGTACAGAAAACATAAAAAAAAAAATTCCACATTGAACTTTAGAAAAACTATTTACAAAATAT